>JAEDXX010000467.1:0-43914 GCA_021725515.1 Epicauta chinensis
TTCAGGCTGATAAAACAAGACTAACAGGCTCAGAAAAGATTCCATACGAAACTTCCAGTTGTCGAAATTATTTCCATCAAACAACGGAATTCAATTTCGTCGGCCATGTTTCCTTATTATTTTACACTCCCAATCACTTCCAATTAAGCTGGGTCCATAACCTGTTGTTATGTTATTTTCACGCAGTGATTGTGATTAATAAATAATCTCAGTTACTTTGAACAAGATTTCTTTATTATTAGAATCGCACAATAATCAATAATTAATAACAAAAACTTAAAGAACAAAAACGAACAAAGGCACGTCGTTCTTAGCTGGCTCATGTATATAACTGACTTGCGTTAATTATCTGAACAGCGTTGCCACCTTCTTTGACGCGTAATTTAAATTGCTTTCTCAATAATTTTATTCTTATTATGTAATACAATTTTACGGATATTTATATCTAACCAGAAAATATATTTTGTGGACGACTCTGAAAAAAGACCATCCTTTACCCTCTACAGTACCGCCTCGACAGCTGTTTCTTTATTACGATTCGGTAGAACGTAACTAATATATAACCCTAACGTAAACATCTTAGTATAAATACTTCATGCCTTTACGCCTACCGTGTTCCCTCAAATGCAAAACTAAGGCTAGCAAATGTGTCTTTGGCATTTTTATTTTTAAAATTTAATTTCGTTTATACAATCTTTACGATTTAACAAAGGATGCACTGTGGAAAAGGATTATACTAGATGTAGTAGGGGAGAGGGGGGCAATTAAAAAATTTTGGTATCTCAATATATATGTAATTTTTGGCGGAAAATAGATTTCCTGAACTGAAAAATATTGACAATAATTATTATTTAAAATCAAATATTTCATAAGAAAAATAAATAGTTGAAAAGAAATAACATTGTTTAAATGTAATGAAAATAATTTATTACATAAGTTTAAGCTAGTGTATCTCGGCAAGGTGATTCGGTTAAAATAGCAGTACTATTTGGCCTTGTTCTGCGAGTAGAACGGTGGGCGTTTGAGCTTTTTGTTAAGGGAAGAATAGTGCACTGCGAAACGATAAACCCAACAACATGGCCACTATCGGTCGAAGCATCTTCATCGCACAAAATATCTTTCAAGAACTGACGCTTATATTCTTCTGCCGTAGTTTTTGATGAATGAGCGAGAATTTCTTCTTCAGATTCACTGTTTACTTCTGACTCGTTGCTAACATCGGTCATGTTAGCAATGTCAGCAATTGTATCAGCATCGGTACTGATTTTTGTGTTGCTAGTAGTATTGGTTTCGATATCATCGTCATCATCATCATCATCATCATCAACAATAACAATTTCACCATCATAAACATTTTCATCAATATCACCATCATAATCATCATCATCATCATCTTTGTCTTTACTAATTGTAGGAGCTTCTTGTTGTGTTGTTGTTTTGTTTGATGTGTGTTATTGTTTTGAATAATCTGTTATTATGGTTTTCTGCTCCGTGGTAAATTTTTTGTGATGTTTCCATTATTTTGTCTATTATTGAGACTATGTTTATGTGTTTCTCCATATCTTTGATTTTCGAATATCTGTTGCCACTTGCAATTCTTCTGAGGTATTTATTTATTTATTTCTACCCGTTTAATTTTCATTCTTTGTTGCTCTGATATGTTGCACCATAATGGCGCGCCGTACATTAGGAGTTGTCTGATTATTACATTGTACACGATTGTTTTTGTCTTTATGTCACATTTGGAGCTGATCAGTATCGGAGATATTTGTTTGTTTATCATGAATGTTTTATTTATGTTTTGTTCTGTGTTTTAAAAATCTCAGCCATTTATCCATTTTTATGCCGAGATATTTCACCTCAGATTTATCTTTTATGTGGGTGCTGTTTATCAGGAGTGGTTTGAATATTTTGTTATTTGTGAATTTTCGGCAAAAAATTATGTTTTCTCAATACTAACAGTTGAAAGTAGACTTTACTAATATTTTAATGGTAAAGTGACACTTTCTTCACTAGTGAAAAAAGTGTCTTTTCGTCACTAGTGAAGAAAAGACACTTTTCTTCACTATTGACTTTTAGTTTCTATTGGGGCAGAGTTGTAAATAATGCATTAAATATCATAATGCATTAGCATTAAGTGGTTATAGTTAATGAAAATTATTTTCATTAAAACATTAAATTAACCTCACAGGTGGAACAAGATCATCTGGTTCGATGTTGGTCCGCTTTGGAACTGCACAAGGCACATATTCTGGAAGTACCATGTAGAGGCATGTGTTGGGCTTGGTCACATCTTTTTTACTGGTTTACTGGAGATGGTGCGGCTGTTGGTCCGCCTCTTTAGGGTAACTCAGGGCCGGCTCCTATCAACCCATCCTCAATGGCGATCCGGAAATGTTTTAAGTTCATATTATTTGCCCTACCCGCCCTTTGCGTAAAAATTATAAACGAGTTGACCACTGCAGCATCCACAAAATACCAAATAATTCGATGATACCATTTGCGACTCTTCCTATTACTTTCGTATGTTTTTTTAGTTGATCAAATGTATCAACGAAACCCATACTGGAGTTATAATTTATGACCATTACAGGGCAGCGAATAATTTCCCTTTCTCCGTTTTTCTGTTTACGACTTGCTGTTTCAATGAGATCAGGTCTATGGAAATTGCTGACACACAAGACAGCTCTGCTGTCCATCCATTTCATAAAGGAAATTCCGTCATTTGTCATTCTCCAATCCACGTCACCCCGTTCCATCGCTTTATCGGTTATCAAGTCTTTGGGTATGCCAATTCTTTTACTTCCCACAGTGCCACATGCATGTATTTTTTTTCTTTTTAATTCTCGTAAAGGGGTAGCGAGGTACAGTAATTATCAAAATACACATGGTGATTGTTACCTTCAAGTGATGTGGCCATATCAGTGACAACTGTAGCCTCTAATTGCTTTTCAGCCACATTGCCTATCTTGCCTGTATAAATTTGGAACTGGTCTAAATTCCCCGTTTCTGAGGCTCGAAACCAGACTTTATCTCCCCTTTTGATGGGTTTCTTTGGCATATATTGTCGTAGGGTGGACCGACCTTTAAATTTTATCATGGATTCGTCAACAGAAATTACTTTGGTTGGCGCGTAATAAGTTGAAAACGTTTCAGAAAGTTTGGTCAACAATGGTCTGATTTTATATCACTTATCATAATTTGGGTCCCCCCGTTTTGGCTCAAGTACCTTGTCATTCAAAAGTCTCGGTAACTTGGTAACTGTTTGATGCCCATCATCACATTTATAGCGGAAAAAACTTTAATTTTGTTTTTATTTGTGTTCACAAAGGACTTGCCTGCTGCAGCAGTAGCTTGGGTCGCATACAGATTTGTTTGGTACGCAATATCTTCAAATAAATTGTCCGGGAATTAACAGAGAAACATATCCACAGGTTGTGTCTTCAGGTATATTACGAGGGCCACATCTCTTGTCGATTTTTTCAGGTGCCGCATATTGCCCTACATTATTCGTCCAATCGAATATGTTTTTTCTCAGTTCCTGTCGCAATTGTGAAAGGGGAATATTGTCTTCCAGACTGAAATTATCCTCATTATGCTGGACGTCAACATCAGGGTCAGGGTCAGAGTCAATGTCCATGACGTATTCATGGTCTATATTGTTATCTATTCCATTTACTTCAGCCTTTAATTCAACAGTGTTGTTCTCTGTAACTAAAAATTGGGCTTGATCTTCTTCGTCGTCACTGGCCTCTTCATTATCTTCAAATTCGTCTCCAAATGGAATTTCCTCAAAAACTAAATTTTCCTACTCTTCATACGGCATGGTTTCCAAGTCTCTGAAGCCAATTTTTTCCCCTGAAATATTACAACTTACATTAGTTTTCCAACATGGTTGCTACTTGGTGGTATCGTTTGAAACCATCAGATTAATGCTAAAAACTTTATTTATAAAAGAAATACCACGATTGTACCACAATACGGATGATAGAAATTATGTTATTAATAAATATCACTTACCAGCCATTTTATCAAAAAATCCACAAAATAACCTGCTGCACTAAAATAGACTAGTCTAATTCTAACACGCAACATCTCCTACAGCGCTTGCGCGCCAGTTTCATTATACGATTCTCAATTGTTAGTTCGCTGACAACTAATTGTTTGTGTATTTTTGCGTGTTTATGTTACAAAAATATTAAACGATATTATAATATTTAACAGTTTATTTCGTTTTTTTCTTTTTTTTTAAGAACATTGTTCAGTTTTTGAATATATATTACAATAGTTTAATCAGTTATCTCAACTCTGTTATTTTAGTTTTTAATAAAATTTCAATTTATCATTTGGCTCGTTTTATTACCTAAACAATAGCACCTAGAAAACAAAACAAAGATATTTTTCTTTTATTGTTTTTGAAGAATAAACCTTCAAATCATAATAAGGCAAGTTAAATCATGAAAATAAATTGGCCGCAAGTAGAATGTTATGATAAAATAGATGCGCGCAAGCGCTGTAGGAGATGTTGCGTATTAGAATTAGCCTTTTTCCTCTGAAAATTAGAAAAAAATCCGCTAGATGGCGCACTAGTGAGGGGGGTACAAATATTTTGAATTCTCTATTGACAACAACGTTAAACGTACATCCTAATATTGTTAAAATAAATAAATACTGTGCATAAAAAAATTAAAAAAATAAATAAATATGCCCACTAAACATTGTGCATTCGCGAATTGTACGTCAGACAGTCGGTACAAGCAGGATGGCGTAAATTTTGTGCCTTTTATAAAAACAAGAAAAAGTGTTTGGAGTGGATTCATTTATGGCGAAGAGCAGATTTAATATTATCTTCCATGTTCAAAACAAAATCACTCAAACAGTATTGTCTTTCTCTTTGAAGCGCTTTTGAGTTTCCACAAATAAGAAGGTGTTCATCATCATCAGATAAAGTATCAGTATCTAAAGTATCAGTAGGACCAGTAGTGATGTAATTATACATAATAGCATAACAAAAAGAACGAGGAATAGCCTGGGATGGGAAATTTGGCCAGTTTGAAGAAGGAAAAGTGCAGGCTTGCAAACTTGATAGATTTGGATTGAGTAAGTTCATGCGTTGCTTTTTATCTTCTAAACATTTATACCACCATCGATTCCGATAAAAAAAATTTATCATTACCATTCGCAATACATTCCTCAATTCTTAATTTAAAAAAAAAACATGAATAAAATTTACATAAAATAGTAAAATTTTTAACAACACGATGATATATAAGACAAATTATCAACAACTAACCTTTCAACTAGGACCTTTTTATTGCCTGACAAGGGTAAACTACAACATGCAAGCCATCGTTTTAAGTCTCGAACAAGATGGTCTTGCACTTTTGCAAATTTTAATTTCGCCCCAGGTACATCATCTTCCGTTAATTCCATTTTAATAAAGCCCGTTTAACGTTGTTGTCAATAGAAAATTCAAAATATTTGTACCCCCCTCACTAGTGCGCCATCTAGCGGATCTTTTTTAAATCTTCAGAGGAAAAAGGCTAATTAGACTAGTCTCACTAAAATGGTGCCAAAATCACGACAAGTAACTGACAGTCCTGAATTACAGGTCGCTGTGAATCCAGAAAATTAATTTGAATTTTTTTCCCGCTAGATGACACCACAATCCTCACAATGAATTAACGTTTTCACAGTACTACCGCTACGCCGCATCAAGCTACATTTTGTAAAAGGTGGTATCTTCTTGATACCACTAATCTCCAAAGGGTTAAATGATTAATCGAAATATTTTCCATTAAAACATTAAATTTAATGATTAATGGAAATATTTTCCATTAAAAAAGAAAAATTTAATGGTTAATGAAAGTAATCTCTATTTTACATATAAATTTAGTAGTAGACAGTAGTATGACATTGTATTTTAAAAATACAATTTTCTTGATAATTGGAAATTTGTTCAACATGCTCAGATGTTTCTCTTTACTCTTTAAGGAACGAGTAACTTCTGTCGTAACTTTACCTTGAAATGATGATGGCTTAAATTCGTCGATTGTTAAGACAGGTCCAAAGCAATATTCGTCCTCTACATCTCTTTCCTTTTGATTTTCTTCAAGTTCCATTTTCAGTCTCGATCTCGTTTGATACGGCTTTTAGGAAGCGATCATGTATCCCATGTTGTTTTTCCTCAGAAAATGTGGACATCCAATGGTCTTTGAATTGGGGGTGGGAAATAGCTGCGATAGCCGCATCGACGTTAAGTTCAGAAAAATTAAGTAAGTTCTTGAATCGCTTTTTAATTCCATCAATAATACATTCTATAATGGGCTTACAGAAGATTATTTCATCATTGTTCAAAAGTTCATTCATTTGGTTAATTACGGATACTAATTGAGGCAACAATATTCCATAATAACAATTATCTCATTGCCGCACATCTATAGCATTAGCTAATGGCTTTGAGCAATTTAGAAACTCACGCAGGTAACTAAAATCTGCAAGCCGCAGAGGTTTTATTTCATTATTGAAATTATTATCAATTAACTTGGTTTCCAGTTTGACTAATTGATTCAAACAGTCATAACTAGAGTTCCACCTGGTCACAACAGGTTTATTGATAGCAACTCCTAGTTGTGTTTTGAGCATTTTTTTTGGGTGAAAGCAACAACTTCCAAAGAGATGAACATTTATTCATCACGCTCTTATGCTTACGCTTGAGTCCTTCATCAGCAGCTATAGCCTTAGCTATGTCAGTCGATACTATAAAATTTAAGGTGTGACTAGCACACCTATAGTGTGCCGGGAGGATTGTTTTGCAGCTATCCAAATCGTCGGAAATTTCATCGACGGCGTTAGTACTTTCGACATCCTCAATTTGGTTGTCAAAATCGTCGGTTAGATCCTCTATAATGGAGTAAATACAGACAATGAAAAATTGTTGCTACAAAAATTAATAAATTTCTTTCAACTAACGTGGTGTCATTTGCAAAGGCATATATATACCCAAAATTTCAAATGCCTTTACAAAGTTTGAACCATTGTCAGTTATAGTAGCCAAACCAAAAGATGAGTGAAAAAGATTACCAATGGCGTCAAATAAATGTATTCCGGGAAACTCTCTGCAGGCGATAGCTGCCGACTTCTAAAAAATTATACTCATCAATTCTATAATTTTGAAATTGGATACAATTAAATTTCAATCAAAATATTATAAAAAACCGTGTGATATAATTATTGTTAATTAAAAATTACCCAGCTAACAGTGACTCCTAAATATCGACGTGTTCCTCCTGTCCACACATCGGCTGTCGTGCAGACGTATGCATTCTATTCAACTATCATCTTCATACGCTCTCGAATTTCTTGCATAGTTTTATTGAGAATTTCATCGACTTTTTTTCCCAATGTATGGCGTGTGAGGTGTATCATTTGCTGATCCTCTTTTACTAATTGAAGATCTAAAGTGGATAGAATATAGAATAAGTTAAAAATTGATATTGATTCAGTATTCAATATTGAAAGTTAATATCTACAAACCATCAAATATTTTTCTGAATACTGGATCATCAACTGTACTGAAAGGCAACAGTTGGTTGGTAATTTTTTAATTATTTTTAGGGCGTCCAGTAGTTGTAGTTTTGTTTTTCTGTTCTGAATGAATTCTATTTTGTTGTCAATGAGTTTTTGGACTGTGTTTTCCAGATGTTTTTCAAAGGCATTAATTTTCTATGTCACTTTTCTGGATGTCTTGCAACTCGTTAGCTATCATCTCAGCTTTTTCTTTGTTAGTAAATGCAGTAATGTCATTATTTTTTAATGTTGGTATAGTAGCCGGTTCTCTTAGAGCTCTAATTATCTGCCATACTGAGCTATCCTTGTGGGTCAAAGATGCTATTTTTTATTCCATTGTTTTTATTCCATATTGTTTCACAATCAGTTATTTTGTTTTTAATTCGTGTGTTTAAAGTATTCATTTCTTCTTTGTAATTGTTCTGGGATGTTGTTTGCCATTTCTTTCTAGCTTTGTTTCTTCTAGTGATTAGTTGTTTTATTTCGTCATTTATTTCGTCTTGGTATGGTTTTATTATGATCTTTTTCGGATTATTCCCTTTTGTTTTCACTATTGTTTCAGTGAGTTGTTCTATTTCAAAATCTATTTCTTCTATGGTGTTAATTTTGTGGTTGATCCTAATTTTTTCGTCTAATTCTTCTCTGAATCTTTGACAGTTTATATTTTTGTATGATGTGACTGTACGTCTTACCTGGTATTTTACTTGGTTGTTCAGTGTTATTAAGATTGGGTCGTGGTCCGAAGGTAGTTCTGGTATGGTTGTCGGTTTTGTTGTTTGTATAATGTTTTTAGCAATAATTAAGTCAATTGTTGATGGGGTGCGTCCATTTAATGGGAAATGCGTTTACTCGTCGGTGTACAGTATCTCTAAATTGTTGTTCAAACAGTATTTGAAAAGTGTCTTGCCTTTCGTGTTGTTGCTGTTGTTGTTCCATGTCAAGTGTCTGTCATTAAAGTCTCCAATTATCAATACTTTTCTACTTTTACTTATGAATTTGTTTAGCTCCGATTCTGTTAGCTGATTGGATGGTGGATTGTATATTCCCGTGAGTGTTGTCTTTTAATCTGATGGATACGTTTTCGATTGGAGATTGTTCCGTTGTTATTAGCTTCGTTGTTGATAATTAATGTTACTCCACCACCATGTTTGTTTCTGTCTTCTCTGATTATTTGATGATTGCTGATTTTCAATTGGTCGATGCTGTCATATTTAGTTTCGTTGATAAACAATATATTTATTTTATGCTTATGTAATGCTCTTCTTTTTAGAGAGACCATTAGCATTAAATGACGCTATTTTGACTTTACAGTCCATATTTGTGGAATTGTTTTGTGCAATTTACTATTGTTGTGAATATTTCTCTGCTGTCTTTGCACGCTGATAGCATCTTATTCAGGTCTCGAATTGCTTCGATTACCTTTTTTACGTTTATCATTTTATTCAGTGATTTTAATTCATCAGTCAAACTTGCGAAGCTGCTGATTTCTGCGTTAGTTGTTGAGAGTTCTTGTTGTTGTCGTTGGGATTGTTGTTGTTGATTATGTTGCCTAAGTTGTTGTCGTTGTTGTTGAGGTGTTTCTTGCTCTTGTTGTTGTTGTTGTGGTTCCTGGTGGGGTTGTCGGCTGTGCTAAGGGTTTCTTATGGTTAAGAGAGCTGGTGCGTATTTCGTTTGATTCTTTGTCTTCTTGCTGTTTTCTTTTATATTTTGGACTACTAGCTGGTAATTCGCAGTCTATACGGTTAGCGATGTGCTCGTCTCCACAGTTGACACATTTCAGTGATGAAAGTGTGTCTTTCGTGCAGTCATTTTTCTAGTGTTGTTCGCTACACTTAACACATGCAGGTTTGGCTGCACAGTTACTTTGGAGTGATCCCACCGTTGACACCTGTGGCATTGTGTGATGATTTTTTTGTTTATATGTCTTTCCCATTTTTCTTTCGCATAGCATAGGTATTTAACTTGTTTTTGCAGGTTTTTTATGCTTACGTCTGCGTCGGTGATTACTAGGTATGTTGGTCTGAACGTACTTCTCATTTTGTAGATTTTTGTACAGTTTATTTTCAATTCTTTCAGTTCTTGTTGTATATCTTGGCATTCCGGTTCGTGGTCTAACCCTTTTAACACAAAAGCGTGCGTTTGTTAGCTTTTAATGTGTATGTGTGGTATGCTATGGCATTGTGATTTAATTTTTCTCTTAGGGTTTGCCAGTTTGTTTCGTTGTTTCTATAAACGATTGTACTGTTTTTTGTGTAGTTTAAACTAAATTCATTCTTACATGTATCTTTCAATACCTGGATCAGAGTTTTTTGCTCATTAATTTTCCCATGTATGACGATTGGTGGGCAGTTGGTTTTTGAATTGTTTTGTTGCTCTGTTTCCATGCTTTCACGTTCTTCCTCGTTTTCAGTATCTGATTGATCGGTTAGTGGTTCGTATTTGTTGTTTATTGTCACATAGTGTGTTGAGCATGACCGGAACCACTCGGCTACCATCAACTCAAATTTTTACATTATTTTACTCGGTTAGACTTATCCTGAAAATCTTTTTCTGGTGATTCCTCCCAAACGAGGGCTCACTTAGATGAACCACTTTAGAATGAGATTGAGTTTGTTCCACGGACATTAGGACCGAGTGGGAGGGTCAGCTCGACACTGTGAGATACTGCGTGATAGTCACGTTCTGACAAATCATAATAAATAAACAGTTGCCGAGGCGGGGATCTTCTTTTCCAGTGGCGTTCTGATTATATATAAATATTTTTAAAGTTGCATTATCTACATAATAGGGATTGAGAAAGATGATCATGATGCTATCTGGTGGAAAAAATCATAAGCAATGTGATGGTAAACAGTATTACTTTAGCATTAAAAGTATTTTCAATTATTAATTTTTTAAAGTAAAATGATCTTGCGTCATGAGTTCATCCAAAGTTATTGTAATTAATGTATCACATCAATTAAAAATGCACCATGTAACGTTTTTTTTTTGGTACTGGATTAGGAAGCGGTCTAGTACCATAGTTTTAATGCTTTCAGGGTGTAGTGTGAGCAACCTGCACTTGTTTTCATCGCTCATGTTTCTTTGTGTTCTTTCTATATATATATTTGTCGAGCTGTATACTATCTACATATAAGTAGAGTAACAGCTTCCCATTTATTCGTTTTTTTTTTGGTATCTTTAAATACCGATACCGATATTAAATTTTGTTATAATTATAAATCTAAAGTTTATCATAATTAGCTGTGTAAAGCTATCGTTGGGTGCACCGAGCGTTAGTCCCATTATTATTGTTATTTTATATTAAATTTGATCCTTTTGTCTTAAGAATTTATCAATAATTTCATCGAATTGTTTTTTTTTGTTTTTGTTAATTTTTTTTGTTTTTGAATCGATAGTTCTATCACAAATATATATATAATTTTGGATTTTTAAAAATCGGTTTCATTTTGTGCGATTACACTTATTATAAATAGTATACGGGTTCCAATTTGTCCCATCACAAAAAATTGGTGGCGCCCTAAAACAAGCAACTTCCAAAAATACCCACCCCCATCCGATTGACCGCTGGCTGGCATCATTTGCCGCAAAAAAAATTTGTGACAACCATTTCGTCCAATTGTAATTAAAAAACTTCCACTGGGTGAATAAATGTATAAGTCGCAAGAAGCAATGTTTGTAATGTACAGTTGCAGTTGAACTTGTGTATAAATGGAATAAGTTGTACTTAAACGCAAAACATTTTCATAAAATTTGAGATCCTTTATATTAGCTTGACATAATTTTTCGTCAAAAACAGGTTTATCGCGACATGAATATGTTAGATCCATACACGAGAATACCATCTGGACTGCAACTTGGCTGACGCATGTTGATGATAAGGCCAAATTTAATTACCTCCCAGTCCGAATTTATTAGCTTTTTGTATTCTTCAAGTGCTTGTTCTTCTGTTATTTTTCCATATGACATAGCTGAAGTCTTAATTTTTCGAGGATTCAAAAACTTATTAATAACTTTACCAACGATTTCCTTTCATTTGATGCCCGATACTTGCAGTAAAACAAAGTATTAGTTGTTCATGCCACTACGCATTTTCGGACTGATTAATTGTGCCAACACTTATTAATAATTCTTTATCAATATCACAGCAAATTTTCTTCTGATGAAAGGCATATAATGATTTCAATGTTTGTTTAAAGTTTTTAGACATTATTGTTGATTAAAAGTTTTAATCAACAATAATGCATTATTTACAACTCTGATTAAAACACACAGCTTTTTGGACTTATTAAATGCCTTTATTTATAACAATGTATGATGTTTCGGACGTCTAATACCGTCATCCGTTATCAAATACAGAATGATAACGGACGACGATATTAGACGGCATTTAATAAGTCCAAAAAAACTGTGTGTTTTAATGATTTCAATATTTCACAGTCTATACCATGAAAATTATTAACTAGTTAGAATATAAAAACTTCTAACAATATCCACCAAAGATTCTGCAATTTCTACTTTACTCTTTTCTTAAAATTTCAAAATACTACCTAAAAGAGATAAACCAACACACTCTGCAAGATTTTTAGATGAGAGATTATACGGCCTCAGATTGCTGGCTTTACTGCATAAGGGAGGATGTGGGAATAAACTTGCCACTTTTGCATCTTTGTCTTACCCTCACAGTTGGCGATGAGAGGGTTTTCCCCATCCTTGCGAGTGACTTGTCTTACTTGCTGCCGACTCCGGAGCGTAACTATAATGTATTGCAGTCCACACCTACATGTTAACGTCGCTGTGAAAGGCCGGCTTTAGAAGTACATTTGGCATAAGTTATATTGAGCTTATTGTCGAGCTGAAAATAATATATATTTTTTTAATTTCTGCACAGCTACTTCGACAATTTAATTGATATTGAATATAATAAGAATCAGCTGTTATGCCGCTCCAGGCAAGTACCTAGTTTGCTGTGGTCTTGGACCGGCCTTGGTTACAAGACTTTTATTATTTTCAATATCACATAATTAATTTATAAAAGACCACTGAAAAATTTTTAAAACATTGTTTATTTATATCTTTGGTTTCTATTACATTTAAAACATGAGCCTATTCAAATAATTTTTTACCTTTAATATAATTTTGACCCCTAATCCGGTCATTTTTATAGGTAAAAAACCAAATTTAATATTTAATTGCATTTTTTTTATTTTGCTTACACAATGATGTAAAGGTATTTCAAGTTCTTTGTGCTTACATCACATTGTTTTTCTCGTTTGACGCCAGGGCGCTCTCCTTTCGACAGTAGTGCTGCCTCTATAGTTCACACACGGTCCCTATAAAACCGCGTTGACACTGGGCGTGAATCACGATCGTAAGCCACGCTCGAAACGTTTCGTCTTTACACGCTTGCGTTCAGTCGTGTCGTGAAGGGTTTACACTGTTCCATTTTTAACAGTAGTGAAACAGTTCGTTGAAATACTTGAAATGTCTGCATCTGTGCTAGAAGCAACAATTATTGTGTGTGAATTAATGAAAAATCAACACAAAAATAATAATTCAAATATAAATATAAATTAATGAATTTAATACACATAAATTAATCCGTTACATATCTTGTGATATGTTGTGTATTGTTTGTTACAAAAATATAATAACAAAAAAAACGAACGAATCTTCAACGTTGATATTGCTTGCCCATCATCATATTATAATTATCATAATGTAATATACATTAATAATGATAATACGACGCACTATTCCCAGTTTCACATTCAAGTACTCAATATATAATAACCTTGCTCTGCTTCATTACATGAGAAAGATAGATTGCGATACACTGATTCGCAATCTTTATTTTTTAAAGCTGTAGTCTTTTCCGTCATCACAAGAGACATTATCTGTTACTGTAGTGACAAGCATTTGTCAGGTGAAAATTCTCTCATCATGGATACAATATATTTTCCAAAATCACCTTGATGCTGCGCTAACCTTGCTTGAACATTTTGGGAAACTTCAACAAGCTTTTTCAGTGCCAAATTTATATTAGATTCGTGTGGTGAGTCCATTGTCCCGGAGACTTGTTTGTTTAAGCTATAGTCCTGGGGTACCCTTGTAAATAGTATTATTGACTTTTACATCAGGACCCTTGAATGTAACTTCAGCTGTACCAATATAGTACTTATCATCTTTCTTTTGATGTCTGATTCCTGTTCGATGATCAAACTGTCCACTGTCCATCTAAAAGTGTATCAATCTTACGATACTTCTTGGTATTCTTTTAACTGGATAGAACAAATGTGAAGCACCTTGAAGATTACCGTTTGAAAGCAGACCAAAAATTAATGTCTTATAATGCACTTCGTCATCAAAGTTGTGCTTCCTTGCGAGTTCTTTGAACATATCTACACTCAACCATTGTACATTTTCTTGTTCACATATCGAAGCGACTGTGTTAACGTACCTATCCATACACAATTTCTGACACAGCACTTGTTTGATACAGTCAACACCCACATCCAATCGACCTTCTGCTATCCATATGAATACAGCATCAGATACCAGAAAGGATTGTTCCTCGTTAATTAATTTGGACAGTAACTTGCCTGCACCAGCTGCACCTTTCAAATAACAACTATAGCAGCACAGGCTTGCACCTTGACCTCTTCACTAAGATCCATGATGAACTATTGAATTGATGCGGCTTCTTGTGGTGTTATATGTAGTGATTCCCCCATCACCACCACATGATATCTCCACGGCCTTGTATCGGTATCAATATAAGCGATCATGCGCTTGTCATCATACGGACCCAAAACCACTTTATTCTGTTTTATTGGATACACCACATGTTTCTTAGACCTGATAAGCCTTTGAGTGCCCTCAAACACCGTTTTATCAAATAGACACTTCTTATAATCATCTATGGTGATTCTTTTTATAGACGATTTTGTGGAACCTTTGGATTTTTTTACCAACTTTTGTTTGTCGGAATCTTCCTCAACGGTAAAGGCATACATTTTTGAACGAAGACCAACAAACTCAAGCATGATTTTCCCATTATTCTCATCTTTCATGAGCCCGGGCACTTTCTTGTTTAGTAGTGGAATACCAAAGACGTTGTCAGGTCTGTATTCTGATGTACCGTAGCGGATGCCATCACGTTAAATATAGTCGTATATGTTTAGATGTTGAAAATTATATATTAAACTGTCAGTATCAGTATAGAGTAATTTAGCATTGTCACCAAATGTTTTTCTGATATAGTTGTAATGAAATTCATATAGAAATATTTTTGATAGATCCAGGATGGCAAATCCAACGTAAATGGGCTTGTTTAGGTATACTTCCAATTTGTTCATCTCGATTATTGCAACATTATCATCAAAAACTATTGAACTATGAAAGTTCGGTTTTGCAATAAGCGATCGTGCAGCCCAACGACCATCCCATTGCGTCACCAGATGAATGTCTTTATGTTTACGAACGTTTTCCATACATTTACCATATATGGCATTATTCATTAGTTTGTAAAAGTCCTTCTCGAAATCGTTTTTTGATTGTTGTCGTAGTTTAGTGTTCAGATCAACGTATTCCTTCAACCATTGGGACTGCTTGAATTTTAACACCTTATGAACCTTTGTCAACCTCATACCATTGGCAATGTACATTTTCAAATTGCGATAGTGGACAATGTAATTGAACTTTGGATATAGTGTCAAGAGGAGCTTCTTGATCTTTGATTTAGCTGTTGGAGGAACCATATGGCACGGTGCAAGTGGCAAGTCACTATGTTCATCATGTAGATTTGAAGGATATTCTAAATCACATTCTACCATATATCCAACATCCGAGTTGTCCGGTGTATTTAAAATCTCGGATATGTTGAATTCTTTCAAAAATTCGAATTCTCCATAAGGCAAGTACTCTGACATTGCTGCACCATACAAATTATTCACATCAAAATACATTATATAGGAGTCTGGTTGATTCGGATCATATTTGTCATTCATATATTTATTGTTTGCCTTGGCATATCTGTTAGAGCACTGTGAGACACCACCTCTTATTCCATTCTCAACAAAGAGAACTTTGTCTATGTCAGTGAGAAGCTCAAGTCGAACGTTTGTGGTCTTCAACATTGCATCAAATGTATAGTAGTGCAATGGGTCCAGCTTGTAGGTGTCCATACAAGTCTGTCTGAAAGCCTCAAACACATCCGCGAGAAGAAGAACATCTGTTTTCAAATACAGATCAGAGTATTGTCCCATGGTTTGGATCTGAAATGCTTCCCAAACCCCCTTTCTATTCACCAAACTGAACTCAGTTACGCTTTTACAATTGGATTTTGTAATTAGTGTTTGTTCATCTCCTAGATTATTTGATAGCTTTTGAAGTGACTGTGACATGAATCGAAAGGAATCAATGAATCTGAAGCTGATCTTAGTTCTTGAGACGTATTTTGTGAACGCAATGTACTTTTCTTTATTAATTGGTAGCAACTTAATTGGGCCTTCCATGGAAGTTGATAAAGCCCTGATAATAAAGTGAGCGTCATAGCCACTCAAATTGTGGAAAACTACGGGTATTGTAAATACGTCTTTATAATTCAAGTTGCAACTTTGATGTGCAGCTCCACGAAACTGACCCGTTTGATGATTGTGATCACGAACACGTACTTGGTTTGGTAGAATTGGTTTTCCACAAATGTGACATAGCTGTGCATTGTTGTATTGTCCCTGTTGTGCGTTATCAAATCTTTGAATCGGTACTTGATTTTTGTACACGTTGTCACAGAACGCCGCTATAGATTTAAGCTCGTCAACAAACCACTGAATACAATCTCTACCACGATATAAGCGAAACTTGCAAAGACTATCATCGTAAGAACATTTAAAGTAATATGCCCCACACTATACACGGAGAGAAATTTATGGCAAAATTTACGATACAACTATCGTAATGCTGGACTATACTCATATTATCGGCAATTTTCAAATATTTTCTACAAAAATTTACTGTTTATAAAAGATTTCTTACAATTTACTATCGTAATTTTGATAAAATAATCGTTCTTGTATTTATTTTTAAATTTTCCGTTACTGATTCTATGTCTTTCCAATAGAAGTATTAAACTTTACGATAGTTGATTTGGAATATTTTGTTTTTATATATCATACTACCCACATACATATTACCTAGAATTAAATACAAGACTAGAGTATTGAAATGCCACATAAGTGGAAAAAAAATGTTTTGTCTCGGTTTGTGCTATACAATGTCTTTGGTATCGGTGTAAATACGTGTACAAGTAGGGACACAACCTCCATTATATGTGCGTGTCGTTAGTAGTGCAAATTATTATTAAAGATTTTTTTTGTTTTTGAAGCCTAAACTAAATTTTTGGATGCTGAAAAGTATCTTCAAAATTAAGTGATGTAAGTATCATTATAAAATAATTATTGAATGTGTTTATCATTTCAGGATATTTAGAATAGGGTTCATTCTAAGTTGTGAATTAATTTTATTATTAAGTAGTGCAAACTGATGAAATATAGTGACAAATAAAAATTCGACGTTTTGACGAAGTGCTACAACGAATCATGAATAATTTTAGGGCGCTTTGTGAATGTAATTGTAAAAAAATAAAAAAAAATAAAAAAATAATATTTATTAATTATTGTTATATTTATTAATTAAATTATTATCTGAATTCTACGTTTAAAATTAAAAAAAACAATTTACCACAGCAAACAATATATTATACTTTATTACTGGACGAAATTCTACATTACCGCCTTCTTAATAATTACTATAGTTGTATTGTAAACTCTATTAACACGGCTTATATAATTTACTCTACAGTATTGGTTTTTTAACGTATTGAAGTAGTATTATTTATTAAATAAAACTTACGATAGTTTGTAGTAAATTTTGCCATAAATTTCTCTCCGTGTAGGCAACATGCTTTTGGTAGGTATTGGTTTTTGAACCATTTTCGTTGTCATCGAAACAGTTTTCTAAAATGCTTTCTAGATCAGCGTAAATGACAAACGGCAATTTTTCTTGATACCTATGGTTCTTGAAATAGAGATATTTGTCTGTCTCTTTTGGTAGCCTTACAGAACACTTATTTTGAATATGACAAAGTCCCTGATGTTTCCGAAGCAGATCCTCTGTTGAGAAATAGTTAAGACATCGTTCACATATAAACACTTTATGTCCATTGGCTGACACTTGTTTAGAAATCAGACGTGACAAATCCTTTATCCACACAAAATGGTACAGCTGTTGGTCCCCGATGTAAACAGGCTCATTGGAGTCTATGTTATACACAGGTAGCATAAGAAGATTTATGATTCTGTTATTGTTCAAACCATTAGAACTAAGGTGACAAGGTAGAATCTTCTTTCCCTCAATGCAATACAGATTAATTGTTAGACAATTGAGGTCTTCAAATTTTTTGATTTCACTGATTGTCACTGGAAAGTTCATTCCATCATATTTTAGAACTTCCTTGAAATGTGGATAAGAGGTCGTTCGATTTGAATTATGATTCACTGGGAACAGAGCAGAGACAACTGCCCATAGGAAGCAATATCTGTCATTGTTCTGCACATTAATCACTGCCTTCTTGTTCTTAATGAAGCTTGGGACTGTAGTATACGTGGAATAACCAAATTTCAGTGGATCATACTCGTTAATATGCACCTTTAAGCCCAAAATTTCTAGTAATGCCCAACCGGAATCCTTCTCGGCAAACTCTTCCAGTCTTTTCATAAGTTTTTGAATAATATTTTCTTGATACCACTGGTTTATATTTGTTACACGGTCGATAGGACTGTTTTTAGTAGAGAATGTCTTTAAATCGACCTCACCAGTTTGAGGCTTGATAAAATTGGCAGAAAGACTCACGTTTACTTTTAGTAACGACTTTTTCAGTTCACTGTCAACTTTAAATGCTTTCTTCAAGAAATGCAATGGATCCTTAATATCTACGTTTGATATGAATCCTGTACGAATTCTTCCGTTGAAACAAGTTTCAGTGTCCTCCCATGACACGTTTGAATATCGATGTTTGTTTAAGCCTTGGCCAGATTTCACATATGCACGCTTCCGAATACACTTTAGTTTATAGCGATAGCACTTTAGATACGATAAGCTGTATTCAAGAGAAAACGGATTCTCATGGACGTTGTCTTCATAAATGCTGATAACAAATTGTTTAATTCTTCTAGCGTTTTGATTTTCGATATATACTGTTGAATTATCTTGAGCGCATCTCTACAATTTGCGGACACAGTTGCCATAGTACACACACTTTGATTTGTTGGTTCACAAGTTTACTCAACAAATGGTTGAGTTTGTCTCGATACATCGAGTTTATATATAGTTGGAAATGTGAAATATGACTCCACAACCTACAACAACAACAACAACTACTACTACTACAACGACTACGACGACTTCAACTGAAACCACAACAACAACAAAATCTCTGTTAGGATCTCATTGGTTTCAAATAGGAAAAACAACAATATAATTAGTATAAAAATCAAGTTTATTCAGTTAAGGAATTATACAGCCAATTGTAAATATGTTTTACATTATTTAGGCTGCATACAGCACCAACGGTCCGTACTTCAACCTACACAGGCACAATTCTATTGTATTCAATTGTATTGGCAAGGCAAAGGCATTTGAATTTGCCGGATTATTTAACAGATTTCATTCGCTTCGTTCGCCTCTGGTACGCTGTGTTAATTGTGTTTGTGTTTTTGATTATTGCCTTTTTTCGTGTATTTTCGTCAAGAAAAAAAAACAGCCTTTTTCAAGACTACATTGGTTCAATATTGCTTCAAAGGTAAAAATAAACTACATACATAAAAGTAACGATGTTCAGGTTGTGTGCATTTTTAGGTTAGGGTCATTCTTGAGTGCTCATGGAGTCTCCACCTAAGAAGCGAGCAAAGGCAGCATTCTCTGTCGACGACAAAGTTAAAATTGTCAATATTTACAAAACTTACGCCCAGGAAAATGCCAATAAGAGTAAGCTAGAAAACGTTGCATTTACTGTGAAAGCGGCAGGTACGTTTTGTGCTTTTTGTAAGGTACTTTTAATTTTCTGTTGATTTTATTAGGAATAAGAGTTCGAAGCGTGTACATTATAAAGGAATATGAGGCAACCCACGAGTTTCAGCCCCCCAAGAAATACAGTCGAAGACGTGGAGTGTTAGGTAATATTGATGAAGAGACGAAATGCATTATAAGAAGAAAAGTTCATCAATTCTTTTTTAGAAATGAGATACCAACTGTGCAGATGATCTTGGTTTCAATTAACGAGGATGAAGATCTGCCCAATTTCAAAATTACAACGTTGAGGACTTTATTAAAGGAACTCAATTTTAGGTTGGTTAAGTAAATTAAAAATAAAGGTCTTATTTCGTTTTTTCATGTTTATGTATTGTTTTAGATTTAATACAAGGAGCCGCAACAGCTTTTTAAAAGAAAAGGATGAAATTGTGTGTTGGCGTCGGAGATATCTACGAGATATAAAAAAAATGCGAGAGGAAGGTAGAAAAGTTTACTACCTTGATGAAACTTGGGTCAATGCAGAACATACTAAGAACAAAGTATGAACCGATACCACCATGCAAAGCCCTCGGGAAGCTTTTGTAAAGGGTCTGTCGACTGGTTTAGAAAAAACATCTGAAAAGGACAGAGACTGATAATAACCCATATAGGCAGTGAAGAAGGCTTTGTGGAAGATGGATTTTTGCTGTTCCAGTCGAAAAAGTCTGGAGATTATCATGAAGATATGGATTCTAGAAGGTTTGTAAACTGGTTTGAGCAAATCTTACCAAGATTAGAAGAAAATGCTGTTGTCGTGATGGACAACGCTTCATACCACAGCAGACAGCTGGATCGATTTCCAAATACCAGCACCAAAAAATGTGACATCCAGAAGTGGATAGATGGAAAAAACATTCCTTACATGGAAGATATGGTGAAGCCGGAGTTACTTCAATTTGTACGACAAAATAAAACTGCATCCAAGAAAGCTGTGTATGAAATGACCAAAGCCTATAATAAAACAGTGTTGAGACTGCGAGTTAAGCCCTATTGAGTTAATATGGTCTCAAGCAAAGGGATTTGTAGCTGGGAACAATACCACCTTTAAACTTCAGGAGGTTTCGGGGCTTTTTAGGCAGGGTATAATCAGAATAACGAGCGATAATTGAAAAAATGCTGTAAAACACGTGAAAAAGGAAGAGAAGATGTGGCAACTGGACAGAGTTATGGAAATACAAGTGGAACCTCTCATAATTAATTTACAAGACAGCGCTTCAGAAAGTGATTTATTGATCGAATAAAATAAATTTATCTGTAAATATTGTGTTGTTTTATTTAATTAAAAGATTTCGTCCAGATGACCAAATCTGTTGTTGGTTGGTATCTCTATCGTTTTATTTTCTATACTACTTGAAGTTGCCTTTTTTATTGTTATTGCTGGGTTGGTACCATCGTTGCTGTTCCTTCGTTTTCTTCTCTGGGTGGGTAAAATAAAGTCGTCTTTCTTTAGATTGTTATCGTTATGTGGTGTTTCGTTGACTTTTTCAGTCGTCCTTTCGGACATCTTCATTGTATATGTTGTGTTTTATGTTATTTTCTGATTTATTATCGATCACTATTTTGTACACGCACTTCACAACTAAGGTTGCGGCTTGTGAAAAAGCTTTACAGTCCATTTCATATGCTAACGTTTTAACGTTTTAAGTCGTAAATAAAAATTTGTGGTTTACACAATGGTGATGTTAAATTTACAATAGCCGTTTGGAGATATCGTAAATCATACAGAGTGGTCGACCTGTGCAGTGGTGTAGCTGCTGCAAGAACCATCTAAATGTGTATATAAACAGATGGTGAATTTGTCGATTTACGATATCTCCAAACGGCTATTGTAAATTTTACATCCATTGTGTAAACTATAAATTTTTATTCACATCTTAAGGCAAAAAACGTTACCAAATGAAATGGACTATACTGTTGCGTCCGTTCAGTACAACGGCCAGGTAAAGACTGAAACTGCCAACCTTAACGCTTAGGCTATCTCATTGCTTACAATTATGGTCGAATTATTACTATATACGTCATGTAGAAAAGTTGGAAACTTTTTTTATCGAAAATTGCTAACTAGTGCATCTTAATACTGTATTATATCAACACTCTAACGATATACGTTAAAAAGCTTAAAAAAAAACAAAATATTCTTAATCAAAAATGAACTTTAATAACTGACTGGCAAAATTATAACACATAATTGTATTGGTGGAAGACTCGAATTTTCTTTCCCATATCTTGACCCAACCAAAAAAAGTCAACGCGTTCTCAAAAATAGTACTAGCAACGTGCTATCTACGAATCTTTATGCTAAAATAAGAAGTCAGGTGATATGATCTCATTAGTGATTAACTTACGTTAACCGAGGATAAAATTTGTATGATATACGTATAAAAATTGACATGAAAATTTAAGATGTTAACATACTAATTCCAAAAAACTACTGCAAAAATGTCTCTCCTTATATGTGTATGTGTGACATTATGCTAAGATCTCTATTAGAGTACTGGAAAACAAAATGGGATATAAACTAGCCGCTAAACAATTTTCTGTTCCCCAAACGACTCTAGAGAGAAAAGTGAAGAGCGCGAAAGATAATAATAATATTGTATTATCTGTAAAATGTCCCTTGGGACCTAGAATTACTACCTTCACAAAAAAAGAAGAAGAAGTATTGCTATCATACATACATGAGCTTGAAAGTCGTCTGTTCGGTCTCACAACAAAGGAGGTACAAAATTTAGTGTTTCAACTCGCTGTTAAAAATAATAAGAAGCACTACTTTAATAAAGAAAAGAAGACAGCCGGAGAAGGTTGGTTGAATGGTTTTTTGAAGAGACATCCTACGTTATCATTGCGGAAGCCAGAAAGTACTTCAGCTGTGCGTGCTGCTGGTTTTAACAAAGAAGTTGTCACTCAGTTTTTTTATTTACTTGGAACATTATACGACAAGTATAATTTTGAGCCGGATAGAGTCTATAACTGCGATGAGACCGGAGTGTCTGTTGTTGCAAAGAAGGGTCGAAAGCAAGTGGGTTCACTTGCATCTGCTGAAAGGGGCAAAACTATCACTGTAGAGGTTTGCTTCAGTGCCACCGGAAAATACATGCCTCCAATGTTTATATTCGGCAGGAAAAGAATGAACCCATACTTAATGACAAATGCTTTTCCGGGCTCATGGGCAGAATGCAGTGACTCGGGATGGGTTACGGCTGAAATATTTCTTAAGTGGTTCAAAAAATTTATCGAATTCTCCGGGGCTTCCACGAAACGACCTGTCTTGTTGTTACTGGACGGTCATTCAACACATACGAAAAACATTACATTAATCGACGAAGCACGAAAAAATGGCGTCGTTCTTCTTTGTTTTCCGCCTCACACAACACACAAGATACAGCCGCTTGACGTTGCTTTCATGAAACCGTTATCCACATACTATGACCAAGCCCTTACTACTTGGCTGCGGTCTCACCCAGGTGCTGTTGTGACTCAGTATCAAGTAGCTGGAATTTTCGGAAAAGCTTTCATGCAAGCAGCTACTATTAAAACGGCAATAAATGGCTTTAAAAAGTGTGGTATAGTGCCATGTGATGCGAATGTATTTTCTGATATAGATTTTGTACCTTCTAACACTAGTGCAAACTCGGACAGCAATGAAGCTGCCACCACATCAATACTACAGCCAAGTTGCTCAACTTTTGTACCTACATGTTCACCGCAACCCAGCTGCTCATCTTAACATTATTAACAATAAGAAAAAAATTACCAACAAAAATAAAAATCAGAAAAAAAAGGACAATTCAAGATTTGGTGAGCAAGACACCGAATGTTTGTACTGCTCAGGACTGTATCTTCAGTCAAATGAGGGGTGGATTGCTTGCCAAGTATGTGGAGAGTGGGCTCATTGTACCTGTGCAGGTGTTGATGACGATGATGAAGATGCTAGTCATATCTGTCCAGGTTGCCGACCTGACGAAGCGTAAATAGGAGGTGTACCCCATTTTACCCCGCACATGGGGTAAGACGGGGACTTTGTTCCTCATTTAATAATGTTAATATATCTTGTAATCTTAGCAATTTTTTTTCGTTTCACAGTTTTTGTTCTATAAAGAAATATTTTATAATCTTATAATTGTTAATAAAGGGTTGAATTTGTGAAAATTTTATGTTTAAATTTACTTTTAGCCTTAAGGACCCCGTCATACCCCGGGTTCCCCTATATAATTATGTATTGATTTACACATGCTGATTTACAACATATCTAACCATGTATGAACAGATACAGGGTTTATATAGACTCATGCATAATTATATATAGAATTACATATGATTATATCTAATCATATGTAATTCTAAATATAATTATGCACGGGTCTATATATAATGACATACAAGACCACCTGTTACAGACATGATTAAATCCAACTATACATAACTGTACATTGATTATTTATAATTATGAATAATCATATATAAACCTGTATATGACTAGATATAGTCATACACGAACCTATGTATAATTATGTCTGAATCCATATATAACCAGATTCATAGTGCATTAGTACAAACATAATCGGATCCAATAATACATTACTCTATATATGATTATATATGATCATTTATAAGTCATATGTAAATCATATACAGATTAACTAATGTATCTACGTACATTAGAAGAAGAGTGGAGGGAAGGCTCCTCCTCCAATTATGTGGTCAGAGTACGTCAAATAGTCGAAGGTTTTTATGTTTATTATTTAGACACCTCCCACTATTAATATACACATACATTAGTCAAGGTTAATAATAATAGCAATAGTACGTGTGGAATTCAAGTTATAAGAGACAACAATATCAACAAACATTTTTGTCTCTGTTGTAAACATTATAAGTCTTGAAAATTGACCAGATCCAAGTCCGATCATAGGGTGTTAACGAGTTAGACAGAGAACTATCTTATTCTTTTCAAAATTGTAAACAATGTTAGATAGCGTCATGATCTTAATGCTGAACAGGAGGTGATAGGTTCAAATCTGTTGAGCGCTACAATTCACTTTTTTCTTTATTATGATATAATAATAATTCACAAAAGTGAGACATACAACTTTTGATAAACGTTTTGTTGACGCTAATAAGTAAAGCACAAAAAATCATACCAGAGGTCCAGCAGTTGACAGACGTTAATTTTAATGAAGTGTGGTTTCAACAGGATGGATGTCCTGTCCATCATTCTCATGTCGTTAAAACGTACTTAGATAGTACGTTTCCTAATCGATTAATTTGTAAGGGAGGGGAATATACTTGGCCAGCTAGATCACCAGATTTGGCACCAAACGATTTTTTTTTGTGGGGGTATGTGAAAAATAGAATTTATGGCTTCGAAGAACAAAGGGCTACGAATTTAGATGAATTGAGACAAATGATTCTTGATTCTATGAATTCAATTAGCCGACAAACGTTGGATAATGTTCGGGGTAATTTTTATAATAGACTAGGATATTGTTTAACAGAAGGAGGAGGGCGATTTGAACATTATTTGAATTAATTATTTCGTTTTTTTGTTGTTATTTTCTAATTTAAAAACTGTTGTTTTGTTATAGTTTATAATTTCCTCTTTGAGGCACAATTTGAACATTGATTGATAATCGATTAATTTTTATTTGATTGTTTCGTTGTGTTTAATCTCAGATTAAACAGATTTGTTTTTTGTATTGTAACAATTTGTTATTAATTGACGAATTATCGGTTGCAACAAATTATTGTTATTGTTGCGTCAATTATTGTAGAATGATCGCATTCTTTTGTATAACAATAACAACATTCAGCAGTTTTACATAATTGTTCTATTTAATTGTTGCAATTGTCTAATATAATATAATAGTAATAATAATTTTCAGCAATTCTACTTAAATATGTACTACTTATTAATAACCTTGGTCTGATTAGATCACGGTATAAATAATGTATTGTTAGACCAAATAATGTTTAGTATCAATTCGTAAAGAGTTGTGCTCACTTCATCACGTTGCCATTTTGTGTTTTTTAGTAATTTGCTTATTAGTGTAACCACGATAAACAATCTTTTATGTAAAAAAATTGTATCTACACTATAGTAAAATTGTGCATCTCAATTATGGTTGATAATTTCGAACTCCTTTAGACACATGTTTGTCATAAAAATTTTAAAAAATTTTTTTTTTCATTCATCTTTTTATATTGACGAACTAAATACAATTCATCGTAAATCCAGAATTTCATATTTAATTGCTTCGTTGTCAATTTTTCTGATTTTTTGTGCTTTACTTATTAGCGTCAACAAAACGTTTATCAAAAGTTGTATGTCTCACTTTTGTGAATTATTATTATATCATAATAAAGAAAAAAGTGAATTGTAGCGATCAACAGATTTGAACCTATCGCCTCCTGTTCAGCATTAAGATCATGACGCTATCTAACATTGTTTACAATTTTGAAAAGAATAAGATAGTTCTCTGTCTAACTCGTTAACACCCTATGATCGGACTTGGATCTGGTCAATTTTCAAGACTTATAATGTTTACAACAGAGACAAAAATGTTTGTTGATATTGTTGTCTCTTATAACTTGAATTCCACACATACTGTTGCTATTATTATTAACCTTGACTAATGTAAGTATGTGTATATTAACAATGGGAACTTGACACTGTTAAAATGTGAAAGAATAATCGATTTTTATATGAATAGATTTTTTTCCCGATCGATTATATTAATTACACCCTATTTTTTTTATTAAAAGTAAAAGAATTAGATAAACGACGTTGGTTTAAATCAATATAGCCAAACTATCTACACATTTTAATCAATTCTCGCACTAATGAGTTGTTAATATTAATCTGATAATTTTATTATTGTATACAAAAAAATGCAATTTTTCGAATAATAAAAAAAATAGAATTTCTCGCAAAATTCGATTTTTTTTAATAAATCGATTTTTTATAAATGTGTTGTATAAATGTGTACGGATTTATTTCGTGATTCTATAAGTTGTTTTTTTTAATAAATATTGATTGAAATTTGATTCTGAAAACAAACAAAACACATGTTTGTTGATATTGCTGTCTTAACAACAGTGGGCGTCTAACTAATTAATAAACATAAAAAACTCCTCCTATTCGATCTACTCTGACCACACAATTGTTCTATGGTATGTCGTGAATAGGAGGAGACTTCCTCCCACTCTTCTTCTAATGTACTTAGATGAATTGGGCACCCTGTATATATATATATATAGATTTATATATGATTTATAAATAATTATAAATAATCATAAATGATCAGACAAAATCATTTTTTCCCGGGTAATAAAGAAAACTATGTACAAACAGCAAATAATGGCCGAATAAAAATTATAGGAAGAGGAAATATTAGAATAGTTGTTGTGGTAAATAATGAAGAAAAGGAAATAACGGTAAAAGATGTATTATATTTACCTGATTTATGCATGAATTTATTATCTGTATCGCAAATTGAAAAGAATGGAAATCGAGTTGAGTTCAAGAATAGACAAGAGTTCAAGAATAGACAATGTAAAGCAACAGTTTCCAAACTGAGGGGCGCGCAATATTCACCAGGGGGGCGCAGGTAAATTGCAAATATCGTCGTAGTTCTGAGAAACTCATGGCTTTTAGAAATAGCGCTTGAACATGATTCCCGAATCATGGACATTTGATATTAACACTGATTTTTCCGCTCGCTACTGTACGTAATATTTTAACAATAATTATTCTCAAGCGGTCGGAGAAAAGGTGAAGACAGTAAAAACTGTAGTGCTTTAGTACTAAATCAAACGTTTACACAATGGAAGTGGTTAAATTTAGTTACTGTCTCCGTGTAAATTCACCTTCATGTGCAGAGATAAGATTTTTTATAAGGGGGACGTTAGTGGACAAAGTTTGGAAACCGCTGATGTAAAGTGTTTAACAGACAAAATAAATTGTTGATAATAGGTAATAGAAATGGTCAAAACAATTTGTATAAATTGATGTTACCATTAAGGGGGTGTAATAGCAAATTTTTGACCTCCAAATATAAAGTTATTTAGGGGAGAGTGGGGGAATTGGGAACACTTAACTTCCAATCCTCAAAAATAATAGAGAGAAATTAAAAACCAAATCAACTTTAATTTCTACATAAACTTTGGTTATCTATCCACTTAGTAGTCATAAACAAAATCTTAAAAATTTAAGTTTTAATAACAATATAAACATAAACAAAAAACTTCGCCGTTCCTACTTACCCGATACCGTATGGGATAGTTAGAAACGACGGTTAATCAAGGCATATACCCCATACATAACCATTATTAGTTTCACCAGAAGTACATTGTTCATGTGCCCAGTGGTCGCAAACGGCGTACTGGATCCAATCTTCTTTCGGTGGAGATTGGTACATTTCATAGCATATTATTCAATAGAACTCTTCTTCTTTTTCTTTTTTCTCTAAAAAAGCTTGCTTCGAATTTTTGATTCCTTTACCCCTGACTTGTGGCTTCTTTGGTGTGCTTTCTGGGGATCTTTCGGTGTTTTCCAGGAGTACCTCAAGTAAAGAAGAACGCAAGAGATAATTGGGAACGTTCCCAATTACCCACCTGACGCCGTTCCCAATTGCCCCAAGTAGTCTATACCGGGTGTTTTTTCTATCTATGGTCAGCTGCGAGATCTCCCATTAACCGTCAACTAAGAGAAATAAAAGTCCCAAGAACATGTACATCTGACGATATAAGAAGCACCCAGGACCCCACAAAGTTTCTAGCTAATCGGGAAATATGAAAAATTCAACCCAAGTGTCATATAATTATCCGTACGTCAAAGCAACTACCACCACAAGAATGCTCTCGATACATGAAATTCGAATATGTTTTTTTCATTTCTTAATCTCCTCAATTTCAGTCAAAAAAAAATTCAGAAGATTGGATGCATATTACGTAAGTTAGTGGCCCCGACCTTCAATATTGCAAACGTATGCAATCAGATGTTGGTATACATTGACGGCACCGCAAGTGATTGTGAAAGATCGTTAAGGCAGTAGAAATAATTTATTATCACTTATTATTTACTATTGGCGAAAACGTATACGGAAATGGTTAAAAAAAAATAGTGTTCGGAAAATTTGATTAATTAAAATAGACGCCACTACAAGTAATTGCGCAAGATCATTAAGGCAGTTGAAATGGTTTATTATCACTTGTTATTTACTATTGTCGAAAACGTATAAGGAAAATGTTCAAAAAAAAACTAGTGTTCGGAAAATTAGATTAATTAAAATAGATATGAAATAATAAGTAACGTAAATAAAAAAATATTAATAACACCTACGATCATAATTCGTTATTCTCATAGAAATAACGATGAATATTATTAATGACGCACATTTAACTATGATAGATGTGTGTAAAAAAACACGAATCACGGGCCGCTTGATGAGTATGAAGACAATTCGGCCCGTGACTTGATCTTGGTTGAGGAAGTGTTAGACAGGTTCGATTTAAAACTTAAGTAACTTGAACAAAATCATTGCCTTATTTTCGCCTTTAATAAATTACCATTTATTGCATTGACGCTCTCTCTACCGTTGATGTTGAGCGACTGAGAGGATATTCCAGAAAATGCTGACGTTGTATCCTTGTCCCCCTTCGAGATTATTCTGTTATTCTCTGGTTGTAGGTACTACGTTGCAAGATTGTGCGATTTATCATCGGTAATCATAAAATTATTTGGTCGATAAAAATTTTGTTCCATTACATAACCCGTCCAGCCAACAAATACCTAGTACTTAGAATAAATTTTCATGTAACAACAACGTAATTTGAAAATTCCCGAATTTTCCTTAATAATACCTCATCCGAACAATAAACAGAATTGTTAATCCGGCAACGTTGAAACATTGTAATTAAAAATTAAAAACAATTTCTATCCAGAAATCACCATACCAGAATTATAAAAACATTTAATATCGGTTGATCCGTTGAGAAAAAATCTCAATGCAACGTCTGCTGGTATGGATTTAATTTCTCAGTCGTTAATATTTTGTGTACCGTCGAAAGAGGTATACCCAGTTGCCGACACTTGTTGTGGGTTCGACATTAAGTATTTCTTGGGCATTTTGGTAGATTTCGTTATTACTAAAATTAGGGAAGCGTCTAATACATGGTAAAGTACATACACTTCCAGTGTTTTCAAATAATTGCCGTACTATTGATTCTTCGTCGACGGAAGGCTCTATTGCAATGTTCAACTGTCGTCCGGTAATTTTCCCCACTTTGTATATTTTTATTATTTAAATTACCGTATGTGACGTTTCAGAAATTAACATGTTTGTATCTTTCACAAATTAATTTATTCCAAAACATACCATAAAATTTTGATTATTTTTTATCGTTTTGCGCAATACAGAAAAATTTTAATTCAATGAATTAAATGCTGATTAAAACAAAAAAAGCAGCAAAGAAAATAACAATTAATACGATTAGTATAAATACATGTTAATACGTGACCTTGTTTATGTTTACTACTTTAAGAGCCATGCATGTTTATAGTTTTTAACGACAACAATAAACATCTGTGGAATGTCAAGATTGTTTACGATTGAGATTAATGAACTCTCTTTTCAAGCACAATTTGAATTTAAATTTTTGGCGATGTTTAAAGAAATTAAGAAATAAAAAATATATTTTTGAATTACATGTATCGAGAGAATTCTTTTAAATCAACAGCTTTTTGATTAGTTCAAGTGATATTGCCCGTTTTCCAATTATCAAAGCACAGTGCGCCTTAACGCCGCATAATGCCCCATTATGCGAGCCTTAATAGGAACAGATTAGTTTTAAAATGTACTGCCAGAGTGCATTATGTTTGACTCCGATTCGAAAAAAAAATTGGTAGGTTTTGCATTCTTGCGTCCATACATAAACAAAAAGTAATTTGAAAATTATATACAAGTAATTGACAGGTATACAGGTAATTGACAACCGTTTAATTAATTGTCTACTAATTGTACAGCTTAATTAGTTCTTAATTTTATTTAAGTCAAGTTTTAAAATGAGCTATAAAAAAGTAATTTTTTTGTTAATGGAATCGGAATTCCCAGATGAGAACGATTCAACTGATAATAGTACTTCGAATGAATCAAGTAACTGATTATCAAGTGATATTTTTATCGAAAATATTTACGACGATTCAACTGACGTATTATTTCCACCATTAAATCAATATTTAGTGACAGGTAATAGAAAGCAGCGAGTAGAAAATTATTTATCATATGTAATATCATAAGTGGTCAAATTTTGTCGGCAAAATTTTTTGATTGTTACGAGCGTTTGTTGCGTAGCAATTTATCGAGTGACATTTGTCAAAAATCTCTCGCCTAACGGCTCGAGATTTTTTTAACAAATGTCACTCGATAAATTGCTACGCAAACAAACTCGAGTAAGACAATCAGAAAATTTTGCCAAGACAAAATTTTACCACGAATGATATTCGTCATGACTATTTCGCGAATAATCTTTTCATATTAAAAGCCCAGTCTTCATGAATAGCATTAATTTCACTGACCTGGATTATTGGAAGCAGTTCGTATTTTCTCTGAGTACAAAATTGCGTAAACTGATTCCACACTGAGGAACGCGTGTTTATTGTGTTACACGGTTTGACAATTTTAATATCTTCCCTTATTTTCGTTAAAAATTTTACACCGAAACGTTTATTTTGACACATTTTTAAAATGACGTTTAAATTTTTTTAGACAACAGTAAAAATGTTTATTGTTTTCATGGTAACCGTTACTATGGCCAAAATTTTGTCGCTGAAAAAATGGATAGGTTGCTCATTTGAGCCTTCTGATTGGTCAATCAGGGGCGAGAAAATTTTGTAAACAAAAATTTGTCGATAGAAAATTTTTGTTCATTGTTGAATGACGGCACGCCATTGGTCGAAATATCTATGAGTGGAATAGTCAACAGTAAAATCTTGGAGTGATATACACTTTAAGGAACATTTCGTCTATCGCGCTGCACTGCGTATCGTTTCATATATATGCCTACAAAATGAATATCAAGTAAATATTCACTTCATCAAACGTTTTTTTATTGCAGGTGAATTGGAAATGTCAACTGTTATTCCTGATAACAATTTTGGAATGAAACCGATTAGTGCCGATAAGTTTTTTGATATTTTTGTGGTTTATGGCTAATACAGATCCTTTGCGGACAATTTCTAATATAGGGTAAATTACGGAGAGACGCCACCCATTTTGTTATAAATGCAATACAAAATATGTTTTCGAACAAAGTGCAAATTTTTATTTTTTATTTTATTGAGACATTCATTTATTATAATAAACTAGAAAAATATTTTAATTTTTCTTTCATAAAGTACTTCAAAAAAAAAATAAAACGACACACGTGCAAGGTGGCGTCTCTCCCAAAGTTTGTGGGAGAGATGCCATACCGTTCAGAAGAGATGCCACATGTATTAATTTTTCTTATTTAAATTTGTGTTTTTGATATTTTGTCCTCCACAATTAATGCAACATGAACAACATCTAATCCAATCAGTTTTCTTTTTAGTTACAAAATAATTTTCCAAGCATTCAATACAGACATTGTTGACATGTTCAACTACTTCAGTCACTTTACGCTTCTTGGCCTGGCCATTAATTAAATTGGTATTTGAAGTCTTTTTATATTTCAAATTATCTGGGGATGTTAAAACTGTAGCTGCGTGTTTGCGTTTTGATTTTGGTGTTAGTAGTGCAGGAATGAGGTGCTTTTTCTCTAGAATTTGCGAGGGACTTTTCGTTTCTACCAACTTGGTTGGGAGCCCAGATCCAGATGGTTTTGATGAGGTTTGAGGTGGTGGAGATTGAGGAGTCTGCATTGAATCTAAAAAAGTTATTGGTTCTGATTGGAATGCCATAATCTCTCTTCGCTTGATCTATTGATATTTCACCATTATTTACCTTTTCAATTGCCAACCTTTAATTTTCTTCCGTCCATTGTGCTCTAATTACATTATGCTTACGTATATATTTCCTAGGCATCCTCAAGTACAAAAAACTTAGGCCATTACGAACTTATAAACACACATATTCATTTAGGTGGCGTCTCTCCTCTTTTTGGCGGTGAAATGCCACCTCTCTAAAGATCCAATCAGAAACATAAAGCATCAAAAATAAAACCAATTACCAATTAATGAATACCTAAATTGACTATAAAAGCAAATAGTTACTTTATGTTGTCTTTTTTACACTTGTAGTAAGTTAAATACAAAACTTTAACACAATTTAGTAGACGAAATTTCGATTAATGCTTTATCAAAGCGATTTAAACACTGGCACCTAAATAGGGACTGACATATCTTAACCTGTTGAAGATTTGGAGGATAAATCCTCCACGCCCTCCCACCTTTCGGTATTGGGCCTCCCACTATTTCCCCCCTCAATAACCAGCCAAACCACTGTAAAAGGAACCCATCCCAACACCGCACTCCTAAAAATTAGCGGGGATTCCGATCCCTGCGGGTGGTCTCACTCCTGAAATAAAACTCGTGATTAGCTTATTCTTACGTCTACCTCGCCTCTGGGTCTTCGTCTCCTTCTCCGCTGCTGATGGCTTCGTCCTCCTCCTCAATCAGTATATGCGTGGCCAGCTCATTCAGGTTGGATATCTCCTCTTCTTTTGATCTGCAGCTGAAAACAAAAGATTGGGATCCGCCAACGTGGCGTTGCCTATACCAAAACCGCTCCCGAGCTGCTAGCCTAACTGGCGCCGTGCACTCGTTTACTGCATGCTCTACTGTGACATATCTTAACAGTCGTCGATATGGCTATAATAAAGTGTGAAACATATAGTTGTCCACCTTTCTCATACGAAGATATTTAAACTGTAGCATCTCTCCCGCCGTGGCGTCTCTCCGTGATTTACCCGATTTAACATTTCAATATCATCAACGTTTCGAGTGATTTGACGTGTAACCAAATGGATTTTAACGAAATGTAATGATATTATAAAATGGCCACAAACTAGTAATGCAGCCCTGAATACTTGTGAAGGTTTTCGCTCAAAAAAGAATATTCCAAAAGTTTTGAGAGCGATTGATTGTACGCATATAAGAATTGCGAAGCCTTCTGAAAATTCATCAGATTATTGCAATCGGAAAAAATATTTTTCAATAAATCTGCAAGCTGTTGTTGATTCTAATATGAAGTTTACAAATATTTACTGTGGTGAACCAGGATCTTTGCACGACGCTCGTGTTTCACGAAGATCACCTTTGTATGAAGACTCTTGTAATTACAAAGAAGATTTGTACCCGAACAATACTTTTTTTCAGACCCGATGGAAAAAGGATTTTATCTAATTACGTATAACTATATATGACCAGAGTTAAAAATTGGCCAGACCTGATCTTTTCTTTCCTGGGTGAATTCTAACCAAACAATATAATTTTTTTATTTAACTATCTGAATCTTCGTTGTCACTATTACTTTTCAAAAGTCTTCTGAGCAATTTACATTTTTGTTTTTCAAGTTAACCAGTCTGTATGTCTTTTTTCGTTAAATTTCAATTTTTCAATAGCTAGTTCTGTCTTCATTTTTAATTCCTTTTCACGAATAACTAATGCTTTTTTCTTTATCTTTATTTCTTTTTCTTTGTCCTTCAAATACTGAATAAATTTTTCTTCCTTTGCTTTTTGACAATCGTTTACATTTTTTAGTAACTCAATGCACTGATATTGTACCGACTGTCTTTTTTTAACACTTATTGCTGCAGGATGTGTACTAACTTCAGGACAATTACGTGAAATTGAAGCTTCTTTACTGCTGCTGGGTTCTTCTTTTGATTTTTTAATTCCTTCTTTTTCATTACTTAAATCTTCATTTTGTCTTTTTTTATTTTTTGGAATGATCGTAAGTATCATTTTTCTATTTTGCGTCAATAATAGCGCTATTATTAAACTCGCTACTGTATCGAAATGAGCTCATTTCGATACTAATGCTGAAAAGTAAAATGTAGGAATTTTTTTTCCACTAGGTTGGTAACATTTTCATTGATTTTGACAACTGTCAAAAATCATAAAAACAAGATACATAATATACCGTTTTTCGTACTGATCTGTGGATTTATCGGGTAGTAAATTGCTTCCTGCATTTTCAGCAATTTCCCTTATTTCAGGTGGAGTACATGAAAATTCTTCACTCATTGCTAAATAAGCAAACTGGCGAAAACAACAATTGGCTAAGAGTGAAAAATAAAACAATTGAAGTTTCCTAGCTGAAAGTTCAATTGTTTTTTTTAGTAACACCAACTCCCACCAATTTCCCTAAATATCAAATCTCGCAATTTTTTTGTAAAGAATGTACAAAATAGGCAAAATAGAAAAAATAGTATAAAAAACTCGTGTCAGAAGTCGTATATTGCACTCGTCCTTTAGAAAACTCGCGGCTCCGCCGCTCGTTTTCTAAACTTGGACTCGTGCAATAATAGGCGACTTCTGACACTTGTTCTTTAATATACTATTTGTGCGCCCAGGCGCTTTTTTCTTTTTTTATAAGCTTAGGCAGACAAAATAACAAAATCTGTCACTGGTGTTTAATTTTTTCGTTGTTTGAATTTTGTTTTTTCCATCGCTATGGAAGCAGTACTGCCAAGATATTGTGATCAGTTAAAATTTTAATTTTTAAAAACTTTTCAATATTAAAAAATGTTAAATTAAGACGTTTGAAGTTAAACTAGTATATGTCATTCGGCGCAAAACTATCTTTGTGTGCTTCAGCTGACATGTCTGCCTCACTAGCGTTCGGCAGACAACAGTCAGCTTCAGCACACAAAGTTCCAGTTTTACGTCTAATAACATAATCTACTATTTTTTGGTTTATTGGCAGATAACGCTTTTCAATAAATATACAGTCTTCTGTGGATAACGGCAAAGCGTAGCTATTATACACGAAGAGATTCGATCCATTGAATCGTATACAACGCCAATGTCTATTTTGATTGCCTCCTATGATCTGTAAGTCATATTTGCTTTTTGATGGCATAATAAGGTATGAACATGAATAATAAAGTATAGGATACGTGTAATAAGTCGAATTTTGTTCAAGGATCTGTAAAAAGTATTCAATACTTTCGTCATTCAATAGACTGTTCTACGTGCTGATATCTGATATCACATCCTCACAAGATATATTTGCTCTCAAATTATCGATTATGTCAATCGCTTCTAATATCTCTTCGCCTGTAAATTTTTTTTTGGCTTGCGGTACTGTAGCCCAAGGTAGTATTTTTTCTCTCATTTATATGACTCGGTTTTTGAATGATTATTTTATCCGCAAACGATTTTTCATTTTTCTCGGAATTAATTTTTTTTATTTGCAAATCGCATTGATTTTTTACTACTGGATTTTTGTTCATTTTCACTACCTTTTCTTGAGCTTGTAAAATATATTTTGGTTCCCGAATGGGCATATTACGTATACGTCTGCTATCTATAATCTCGGGTAGTTCACATTCCATGTAAAATTGAGTAAGAGCAGTTTCCATTTTCGTTTTCCAAAAAGCATCGTTTTTAACAATTATCTCGTATTTCACACCATATGGAGTCCACACTGCAAAATAACAGTATTTCCTACCTGTTACATGCAATTGCCCCTGTACTTGAGAGTAGTAATGATGATTTTTATTAAGACCTGTTTTGTTGTTATTAAAAATGGTCTTTATATTTCTATTATCAATTTTAAGAGCTTCGTCCGGAGACAAATTTCTAATGCTAGAAAGACATTTAATCCAAACGATGTAATCATAAGACCGTCAGGGGTTGCACCCAGATATTCAATGTGTTAGTCAATGAAGAGGCCACAAGGTTTTATACGATCGTGATCGATATATAATTTGCCAGCTAAGTCATTCCAAGGCTTGTTTCTCATTTTCTTTTCCATAATTTACGCTATCTACGTTTCCTAATGAGCGTGCATAAAGAATTTGTTTAACCCTTCCTACACATGAAGTTTCTGGTCTTTTACGGCAAATCAGCCCGAAATGAGATGCTGTAATCGTATCTCTTCGATATTTATGCCAATTTCTACTTTCAGCTTGCTCAATAGTTTCTTCCATAATAGCATCTCTATTTTTTTGACGGTTCTTTAATTTTTTAAATGCGCTTCAACATCTCGTTGATATTCTGTCGATTCTTTTTGGAGTTTACTTGCGTGGGCACAAATCCAGATAGAGCATCATATCTAATAAACCAAAAAAATATAATTTATATACCAGTTACCCGTCAACCACACAATTACTCTTGTGGAGTATACTCAGCTGCTTTTGCAACTACGATTGCGTTAGAAGGTGATCCTTGTTTAATTCAATACTCCCAAAATTCTCAAGAAATGATGATGCATATGATCACAATTTTGGAACAAAGAAAACACATTTTCCGACAGTGTAAAAATAATATAAAAAATTTAGTTATGTATGGTAGTTTATAACAGAGAAAATTCCACAAATTTATTGGTCTTTACTAATTCCCATTGAAAAATTCATGAGAAATTTATTAAAAACAATATAAGTACTCAACTCATTACCAAACTCGATCAATTTCCTCAAATTAATCTTTCAAAAATATTTAGTATTGATTTCAAATAGTATTATTATTTTATTAAAAAAATTTATTTAATTAATAATCAATTTATTTTGCATCTCTGATACAAATAATATTTATTATTTATATAGGGTCCATTTCACCAACTGTAGTTGAACGATTTAACTACTAATAAACCGTAATTAATAAATAAATTTGACATTTATCATTTCACAAACTTCAGTCTTCGCTAAACTGTCGAATAAAGTGTCGTTAAGCTAACTGGCCAAAATTGAACAGTTAAACAATAAATAAACTCTAACTGACGTTTCGTAGTAGAAAATGGAGAACAGGTATGTATTGAAAGTTGTTGTTATTTAATAAATAAAACATTACCTTAAATTTTTTGTTATATTTCGTTCTCTTTATGGCCGAAAAAATGAAAACAGTAGACAAATAAACCAATAAAGAAGTGATAAATAACAAACTGAGGGTACAAAACAGTTGGTGAAATAATATTTTGTTTAACGAAACGTTAATAAAAGTTTGGTTAAATCGACACATAGACTGCAAAAGCATTTTTTAAATTTATATCGATGGTATTGAACTTTTGTTTTTTTCTTGTTAAATTCATAAAAATCAATAAATCACTTAATATTGAGGGGACAACCCCAGTGAACACATTACCTCCATATGACGCCATAGATATGTCACATAGAGATCATAGAATTACATAAATTACAAGTTATATTCTGACGTGAAAGTAATATAATAATAATAACGTCATACTTAAACCTCAACTTCAATACTATGTATTAAGCCGGTAAGTGAAATTTCATACGAAATTTATTAATTTTTATATTTATATGTAGTGTTCAAATTTCACTTACCACAGATTCTTTTTAAATGCAAACATTAAAATAAATTTTTAACGTTAAAAAGATTAGGATTATTATAAATAAAAGGTGTAAAAAATGTCTAAACTAATTATTGTATTGTATTAAAGGTAGAGTATAACAAAATACCCAGTGAAAACATGGCTTTAATATGACCTCATATATAGATCACATAGAGGTCATAAGTCATTTACGTAGTACAAAGAATAACAGATGGCGCGGGTCTTCTAATTCACTCATCTTGGGAGATCTCAGTACCATTAAGTTGGTCGTTTGATCCGACAACGCGGACAACTCAGAATTGGTAAGATTATACACAGTATAATTTCTGTAGTATCACAGTATCATTTCTGTAGTATGGCTTCATTTTTGTTTAACCGGAACTTGAAGCTGCGATTAGAGGTACTTTTAGGGAACTATGCATCGAAGTATACTTTTGATATAATAGTGATGAGAAATTTATGTAAGGACATAATCTTATCAAATAAGACAGGGGTCCCTAACCGGCAATATTATGTGTAATGAAATAAATATTTTTCTTTTGTACGCAATTTGTGGTATTAAAAATATCCAACTATAAATTTACATTAAAAAAATAAATGGTGCCCGCCATCTGGTCGATATTATAAGCAAAAAGTCGGGAAGGCTTGAAATAAGACATTAGGAATACTACATGAGATCATTGTTATGTCAGCTTAATGTCAGTTAAGTCAATCGGAGGTCATATTAACATCATATATATTTCGGGTTCACACATACCTTTGATTACATGAGCTATTCACATCTTCAACTGTTTGAATATTGTTAGTAACATCCAGTTTTTTTTTTTAATTTGACTTGAATACTACAAACATTCAACAAGTTTTAATACATATTGGAACATTTTACCGCTCCCGTTGCACTATACCTACCTTTTCATTATATTTCGTATACTTCTTTTACGATAAGAACTATGGTCTTTACGTGGCATTTTATAGAAGACACAAAACACACGTAACAAGAATAATAGCAACTCTGTCTTTAATTTCCCAAACACTACTACGCTTCAGTAAAACTAAAATATGTAATCGGTGTAGAAGGTCGTGCAAAATGTATCAAAAAATCTTATGGTATTTATAAGATAACAAAGTGCTTGTCTGCTTTATATTATAGAGTTATAAGACACACATTTTCCGTCAATCAATTGTTCATTTACGGCCTTTTTTTATTCGTTCATCATATTTATGAAACATGATATTTTGTAGAACCGCTACAGACAAAGTGAAAGCCACTTTACAGTTTATACTAGAGATGCCACGAATATTGATTCGGCCGAATACCGAATACCGAATATTCGGTCATGCTCTTTGCCGAAGCGCCGAATATTAGAGGAAGATGTGTATCTTTTGCATTTCACGCATATCAATACTGCAGGTGCAGAGGCGTTGGGGCAGGTGTAATTGTTTCAATTATTCAATTGCGAGTAGATCGTTACACGTTATTGATCATTTTTTATTTTTTAAATCGTTCTGTTGTTTCAGTTATTAGTTATTATTATTAGGTATAATAATTATCATTATTATATCATCACTATCATTATTATATTTTTTTCATCTTTATTATTAGATATTATAATTGTTAGATAATCTTTATTACTAAAAAATTAAAAATGGCACAAGTATTCAATAGAAAATCACCCATTTGGAAATATTATAAAATTTGTGATGGAAATAGTAAGTTCGCTGTGTGTTTGCTATGCAACATCAGGATATCGCGAGGTGGAGAAGGAAAGAAAGCCAGTAAGTAAAAGAAATAATTAAATAAAACAATTAAATCAAATTCAACGCTTGTAATTTTTGAGTTTTTGAATTTTTTTCACCCATATTATAATTTCCAATAATGCCTGTTTACAGCTACAACTTCCCTGAAAAACCACCTTAGAAGCAAACATGCTGAGCAGTTTGCTACTTTAACTGCTGCTCCCTCAGCAATTGGCTGTAAGGACAGTGTTCTCGCGCCTTACGATTCCAAAATACTGGTAATACCAAGTACATCAAAAAAACAACAGTTAACTCTGAAGGAAACAGCTGAAAGAAAATTATTGTGGGATATCAATGACCCAAAATCAATAAAATTTCATTATTTAATCGCAGAAATGATTGCCATAGACAATGAACCGTTGTCACTGGTTGACCGAGTCGGATTTAAAAGACTTATGGAAAAAGCATTGCCCCAATACAAAGTACCTGGTCGCACTTATATCACCGAAAAAGTTATTCCCGATATATATAATAGAATTTACTCGATAATTGAAGATCGTATCTCGCAAGCAACAGCAGTATCATTAGGTACCTTTACACTTATGCTCTATCATGCGCGATTGGAGCGTCCCGTTCCAATCACGCGCGAAAGCGCCTTAGTCTAAATTGCAAATAGTCGGGCAGTTTTTAAACGTGTTAAAACCTGCATTCCATTCTCCAGCGATTTACCGGCGGTTGAAAAATTTGTTGATTTCTGTTTTCACGCGGTATTTTCGTGCAGTCGTATAAAATAATAATATAATTATAATAAAAAAAAAACGGTAAGTACTTACTTTGCAATTATTAATTATGTAACTATAAATTTTTGAATAATTTTAATTGTTATAGGTAATATGGCAGATTCACGATATTGGTCGAAAGAAGTGATGACGAATTTTATTGAAATTTATAAATGTCACCCATGCTTATGGAAAATCAAATCCCGTGAATACACAAATCGAAATTTGAAACACGCAGCATATGACAAATTAGTTGAATTTTGCAAAAATTTTAACCCAGACGCAAATCGAGATTATGTAGTTAAGAAAATACAAAGTTTTCGGGGTTCTTTCCGAAAAGAGATGAAAAAGATGGAAGATTCTAAACGAAGTGGGGCTGGTTCGGATGAAATATATGCTCCAACATTGTGGTACTTCGACCTACTTTTATTCACCATTGACCAAGAACTACCAACACCAAGTATGTCTAATATTACAGAAGAGGAAGATGAAGAGGCAGACAATTTTAATCAACCTGCTGAAGGAACAACACAAGAATCAGAATTTCGAGACGAAATAGAAGAAATTGGTACAGAAGACAATAATACACAGGTAATATTTGTATACATTTATTATACATATTTCATTTATCTTCAAATTAAGCTTTTCCTTTTGCTAACATTTCATCTTGCCAATCAACTTTTCCATCTGAGTTAAAATAATTTGTATAATTATCCCTATTAGTTTTGGAAGCTCTGGTAGCTGTATGTTTTTTGCGACTTTCTAAGTTTATCATTTCAACAGTATTTTTTCGCCAGTCACCAGGCTGAACTTCTTTAGTAACCGGATTTTCGTGATCGAATGATGTTGATGTTGTATATAAAGTATCGCGCTTTCTAAGAAAATTGTGAAGAGCACAAATAGCAAGTACAACGTAGCTTATATTTTCGGGGGATGTCATATGTATTGGCGTATGAAGAATTCTAAATCGTGCAGCCAACAGACCGAATGCGTTTTCTGAAACGTTTCTGGCACGCGATAGTCTATAGTTAAAAATTCTTTTACTATAAGAAAGATCTCTTTGGGGATATGGTTTTAAAAAGTTTTCATGTAAAGAAAATGCCTCATCGCCCAAAAAAACAAAATTAAGATTATTTTCTGTTTCAGTATTCTTTGGTAAATGTAGCTGGCCTAAAACGATAAAATGTTATTCTGAATTACGTTTACACTTATTACTTACCTACCAGAAACTAATTTATGATAAAATTCTGTGCTTTCAATTACTCCTCCATCAGACAGTCTTCCATTTTTTCCCACATCGACAAAAATAAATTCATAGTTAGAATTGACGAGTGTCATCAAAACAATACTATAAAAATTCTTATAGTTATAATACTGTGCTCCTGAATGAGGGGGAGGTACAATGCGTATATATTTGCCATCTAGAGCTCCTCCACAGTTTATAAATTGCCATTTATTTTTAAAACCAGTCGCTACTTTAATCCAATCCTGCTGCGTAGATGGAAACTAAAATTATAAATTTATTTAATTTATTCTATTCTTTTAGATATCTGCAGATGTGTCAACGCGACCTCCTTCAACATCTCGTCCACTTCCAACAAGTTCATCTGTGCCAAATAAAAGAATCAAGAGTTCTAAGCAAAATAAATCTCAGGTAGACTTTATGAATTTCTGCAAAGATCAGCTTCAAAAAAATGATTTAAATATTATTGACGAATTTGATGCGGCCTCAATTTCGTGGGCAAAAAAACTTAAGAGAATGAACCCGACTCAGGCTATTTACGCAGACATGCTTATAAATCAAATCGTTAATAAAGGGTTGTTAAACGAATTGACCAATACAACAGTTATAACAGATCAATCAACATCAGCACTTACCAGCAAGCCACCACATTAGAATTACATCCCACATGTTTAACTAATTACTATGAACAGGCCAGCAATACTATTTATTAAATATATTGTATTTGCTTTCAGTAAAAGAGATGTTTAGGTTTAGATTTTGTTACCAGAATAATAATGTTTAACTTTTAATAAAGATTAGTCTTACCTTTAAATATGTTTTTCTTAATACGTTATATATAGCTTTACATGTCTCAGGTATAATTTTACATAAAGATGGTGCGGATATTCCTGTTGAAAATTTCAAGTCTTCAAAAGAACGACCTGTAGCCAAGTATCTCAATGTAGTTGTTAGCCTCTCCTCAGCACTTATACTCTCACGCATTTTTGTATTTTGTTTAGAAATTATTGGAGAAACTAAATCCAACAAAATGCGAAATGTTTCAAAATCCATTCTCAAATAATTTTTGAAATCTCCGGGAAAATGATCACGCAACTCATGTACCAGAGGCATATGCCCAAATCTCCTGCGGTTTTCCAACCAAGTTTTTACCCAACACTTTCTTTGTCTCTTATTATTCGTAATATTCAGATACACAGCCCAGCACAAAACCACTTTTAATTTCCGTTCTTTAATTATGTTATCCATTTTAGGAGGAAAAACGCCTTTAAAACTGTTAAAAATTTCAAGATTCCACGAGCCACGAATATCACGCGGGAAACTAGGCGCTTTTCAATTTACATTAGCAGTTTTAGCATGCGACGTTTCACGCCACAGGCAAAAACCATGTGATGAAGCGTTGCAATTATTTAGGAATAAATTTTTAAGACGCGACACTCCCAACCGCGCGAAAATACGTATGATTGGAACGAGGCGCTCCAATCGCGCATGATAGAGCGTAAGTGTAAAGGTACCTATTGACATCTGATATGTGGACAAGCCAGCACAATAATGAGAGTTTTCTGAGTTTCACTGCTCACTGGATATCTCCAGAGTTAATTCTCCAACATGCCGTCTTAGCGATGAAGCCGTTTGTTATGGCTCATACTAGAAACAATATAGCAATGGAGCTGAATGCCATTGCAGAAATATGGAATATTCCTCAGAGCAAGATTCATTTACTTGACCATGATAGTGGCGCCAACATGATAAGAGGTGTACGAGTCGCAGAATATGATTCCACCAAGTGTTTTATCCATTTATTACAACGAGCTATCGAGGTATCGCTGAAATCTCAAACGGATGTCTCGGAGATGGTAGCCGATGCAAGACGATTTGTAAGGCATTTTAACCACTCCGGTACAGCACAACAAAAGTTAAAATCGATTCGGCAAGAACTTAAGGCCATTTCTTGTCCGTTTCT
>JAEDXX010000468.1:0-43824 GCA_021725515.1 Epicauta chinensis
GAGAAATTACAGATCAACAAGAACTAAATTGTAAAACACCTAGGTCCACTTTTTACAAAGCTGTGTACATGTTAAATTATAAGGATAACTAAAGAAATGTTCCAATGCTTCATTTGCCAACCGATGAATGACTTTTTTATCATCTATTGCTAACGTTGATAAATTAAAACGATAAGTAATCTTTGCATAAAATAAATAAGCTTGTAACTTGTAACACTGAAATTTTCCAGCCATGTCATATAAATATAAAATGGCATGCAAATAGGCATTATATTGTTTAATACTAACAGCGAATTATCAAAATTCAGACCAACGTAAATAACCATCACATGTTTATTGGGATTAGATCTAAAAAATTAAATTACATTTATTATAAATATGTATTAGGAATTTAATACCAATTGATCTGGTTTAATCTATGCCAATATTTGAATATTATCCAATGATCGGTAATTATTATTATTTGTAAATTTTTAAAACCAAACAGACTATCTGTCAATTTTCAAAATTCCACGCTTAGACGCGCTTTCGCTTCCAAATCGAACGACTTCTGTCAAAGCGATCAGCTGATCTTGTTAGCGCTAAAACACCAAATCGAACGACCAAAAATAGCGTCTGTAAGCGTGAGCGCTCAAAGCGTGAAAGCGTCCAAATCGAACACAGCCTTATAGACGCTATTTTTGGTCGTTCGATTTGGTGTTTTAACACCACCCCCCTATAACTCCACGTTTCAAAAAATGGTTCGATGTCGGGACACCAGCCAGGGAGCGCTAGTAGTCCTTTGCGCCGATCACCTTTACGGGAGCGTTGAATTAAATTTTACTAAATTTTACTTATTAAGAGAAGTTTAATTACAACATTATAATTATTAATTTTTTATTAACAATAATAATAATATTCCTCATAATATGCACGAAGCAGCAAACTTCCTGAAAAATTTAGCTCGTTGGCTTGTGATGCCGCATATGCAACGACGTGTTATCAGAATTTTGTTTTTGTTTTGTTTTCAGAAGTGAATTTTATATTTTTTGTGTACATAAGGTATTAGAATTTAAACTATTTTGTTCTTTTGTTATTTCAATATCTAAAAACGTAGCTCGAAATTACGTGATAAGTGGCATTATTTTCGATTTATGCATGTTACTAGATTTTGAATATAAAAAGTTGATCAGATTTTCACGTCTTTTTGTTACGACAGTCCTATCATTTGACTTAGATATACATAGTTTTTAAACAATTTATAATAATTTTGTTAATCTATCCGATATATAATAATAACTAGTAAACCGCGGTCGTCACACACACTGCGCAAAGGACCACCAGCGCCCTCTAGAAGAACTAAAATCTCGGAACATATTCGTTCACTTTTTGTGCTGTTTCGCCCATTGAAGCTACAGGGGGCTGTTTAACACTAACAAGATCAGCTGATCGCTTTGACAGAAGTCGTTCGATTTGGAAGCGAAAGCGCGTCTAAGCGTGGAATTTTGAAAATTGACAGATAGTCTGGTTTTAAAAATTTACAAATAATAATAATTACCGATCATTGGATAATATTCAAATATTGGCATAGATTAAACCAGATCAATTGGTAATAAATTCCTAATGCATATTTATAATAAATGTAATTTAATTTTTTAAATCTAATCCCAATAAACATGTGATGGTTATTTACGTTGGTCTGAATTTTGATAATTCGCTGTTAGTATTAAACAATGTAATGCTTATTTGCATACCATTTTATATTTATATGACATGGCTGGAAATTTTCAGTGTTACAAGTTACAAGCTTATTTATTTTATGCAAAGATTACTTATCGTTTTAATTTCTCAACGTTAGCAATAGATGATAAAAAAGTCATTCATCGGTTGGCAAATGAAGCATTGGAACATTTCTTTAATTATCGTTATAATTTAACATGTACACAGCTTTGTAAAAAGTGGACCTAGGTGTTTTACAATTTAAGTTCTTGATGATCTGTAATTTCTCTTGATTATTAGTAAGATTTCTTTGTTTGATTAAACGTGGCCTTCCGAGAACAAGGATTTGTAGATGTTCGACCGTTTGCCAATTCAATTGTAAAAATACAGAGTATCTAGTTGGACTAAGAATGGTGTAGATGGCGTGCACACGCTATCTGCTGCACCACCTCGATAGAAAAAGCGTCTGTGAGCGTTGTTGATGACGTAGTGTCTGACGTCATAAAATTGTTAGAAATCGTTGTAGCACGGAAATTGACAGATGTCAAAGCGCGAAAAAGCGTGAAAGCGTCCAAATCGAACACGGCCTATATCTAACAACAGAGCGAAAACGGCAACGCCATCGTACGGGCTGTGGTAGATGCGCTTTGGAGTTTTTCAAGGTACTAACGGAAGTTTGCGTTCTATATTTACTATGTTCTATGTTGTCTATGGTGGCAAGATTTAAAGAAAATGTAGCTATATCCGCGACTTATGAAGTTTATGGATGCAGTAGACACAGAAGACAGATGTCATTTATGTACTCTTAAATTAATTGGATTGTTAGACTAGAAGAGACGCTACTGAACTCCAACCAGTGACACCTATAATTGACTAAAAGTAGCTCGCTTAAATTTTCCAGTTTAATCTATAAAAACAAACACTAAATGTGGTGAAATAATATCATTTTAAATTGAATTATGAAAGAGCATCTAAGAAATCACAATTTAGAAAATTTGTAGAAATACGGCCAAGCGAAAAATTCAAATATATCTTCTTAAAGGCGCCAAATTTTAAAATTAGTATAATCTTTAAATCCATTCATACTGCAGTGAAATTCTAACTCACAAAAGAATTACCATAATTTGGTAATTTAGTTTGAAATTTTCAAATTCCACAATTTTAGATTTCATAGGAATATTTCTAGTCTGACTGTATCTACTCGATCCCTCTCTTTCTCTCTATCTATCTCTCTCCGATACGCATACCAAACTAACGGGACGCACCTTTACTTCACCTCTCCAACAACACGACGACCTGACAGTCTTTACAAGTGTGCTGAATTATTAAAGTGTGTTTTGTGTATGTGTCTCTTGATAATGTTGTGTTTCCAATTATTTTTAAATAACACAACAATTGTTTTAGTGCTGTGAAGTTTGATAATACACAATTATAAATAAAAAAATATAAAAGAATGCTAGTGAAACGTGCACAGATCACAATTTGAATAATATACAATAATATTTTTTTTCTTAAGTAGTAAAGTAAGTATTTTCTGTACGTATACCTATGTGTGGTGATTTCAATGCTCGATCGAGAGCGAAACACTTTCCAAGCCCGACTAAGATAGATGCTGAAATTAATAAAAGAACGCTATATGTGTGGTTGTGTTCTATCGGCCACAATTTCATAATATTTTCGTCCCAAAGAAATTGTTTATAATTTCGATTGGAATCGAAAGTCAAGACAGTTATTGATGTTAAAGGAAAAAAAAACGGTTGCCATTGAGTTCGGAATTCTTTAAATTCCACACAGTATTTCTTATTAGGAATTGGATCGAAGTTATTAACTAACGGTAATTCCATATAATTGATACTTTCCTGGGTGTATTATTATTGGTGATTGAATTATTGCAAAATTTTATTTTGAGAATATTGAAATTATTCGGGAAATCGTTGGGAGAAAATTGAACAGGAAAACGGATGTAGTTGTTGGATTCACGTGTTGCATTTACGATTAGAATCGGGAAGGAAATACAACAGGTTTCTTAATTATAACATTTTTCCATTCGAAAAACAATAATGGAAGAATTTTTGTTGAAGCGACTATTAATCGACGATGACGATGGTGTTTACGCTCGAGGCCTTGAAGATGACCTAATGCCGGATTGTTATTCACTTCACTTACGGCTAATTGGCGAAAAAGTCCGGATTTTTGTTGATTGTTGGTTTTTATGTAGAAAATGGCGACGTTTTCTGTTCAACTTTTAGCTCGTTCGGGTTTCTTTGGTAAACGAATTGTCGAATTTCCACTTCATTTCTGTTCAATTTGTGAATGTTATCAATTTATTAGTTTTTCCTTGAACTATTACTTATGATTCTTACATGGTCGATTGTTGAAGTGCCTAATTAAAAGAAGCGAACTTATTATTTGTTCGTTTCATACATTTTTGGGCTTACTGCATTCTTCTCTGACGGACTTAAAATCTTTCAAAGTTTGGCAATTTCGGTCTCGATCGAATTGCAAAATTGTGACCATAATCGGATCTTTTCCTGCAAAATTCTCTTTATTGCAATGCTTCAGTGCATCTTTAAAAACCACAAAATCGGAAAAGTTGTTTATATTGAAACGTTGCAAAGCTTTCTTCTGATTTTTTGCGTTTTTTCAAAATTCCTTAAGGTCCAATTCCTATGTGATCGGTGAAGGACTACCTTGTAAGTGACTAAATTTTATGATATCTATATTTGTACAAAACGACTCCCTTACCTTATTGCAATTTACCAATTGTAAAGAATAATTTAAAGCTCTTACCAAATGTGGCCAAAACATCCTTGGATGTTCTTCTATTTCTTGTCCTTTCAACAACCTGCTTTAACGAAAAGACCAAAAAAGCTTCCATCTGGTAAGGCTTCTAGCTTCAATATAATTTCTTCAAAGGCTTTACCAACTGCAAGACGTAAACTTTAAAATTTTCAATAATTCTCCCATAATAACTCCAGTGGATAAGTTTGGTATGCTTCTGTTTTTGTAAACGATAGCTAGTATCGATCCTTATGACGTTCCTATTGAAGAGAAAAACATTTCCAGCTACTTTATAAACTATTATTCCCTGGACTTATAACCACGAGCGAGACTCGTGCTATAAGCGAAAGCCACGAGTCTGACTGACGTTTATTGTAGCCCCGTAATATACATGTTATACATCTTGCGCCTGTTCGGAGACGGCTAAACAGCTGAATGACACAGCGCGCGGCCGATCTTCTTGTTCACTATGGCTCGCGCGATCGGCAGATAGCATGTAGGCCAAGGGGTTAAATGTTGAAAAAATGGAGTAGTTTTCACAGCTATTTGGGATATTTTTTCAGCTACCTAGTAGAAAAGTCTCTTCAATAGAGATTCCTCTAACAGATTGGTACATGAAGAGTTGTTTTGAGGACAACCGAGAATTTTTTGATAAGAGCTCACTTTTGCAGTTCAAAAAATTACGTAAGGTTTCTCTCGTGATCGACTATTAAAGTTTCCAATTGGAAACAGTTGCTATCACAATTAGAATCGAGACAGTCTTAAGGTGATTTACAACTTACAACTGATAGGTTTTCGGCAGTTGGATATTTCCCTCTTAAACTACTATTTTCGCGATTCCAAAAAACGTTCTTTGGTATCTACCGTAAAAGTTTCTGATTTATAAGACAGCATCTCTTATTTCTAGAATATACTTACTATTCCAGTGTGATTAGTTCATGTACCAGTACTGTATATATTCCATTTATTCTTACAAGACTTTGAAGTTTGTGTCCTGATCGACTATTGAAATCTCTAATTCAGAAATACTAAATCACAGTTATAATCAGAGTTAGCTGATTTCTTTATTTCGTTTTTTTGCGGCTAAAACACCGAAATTTTTAGTGTTTTTTATATTTTTGAAGGTGAACATTTTTGCTTTTATTAAAACTTTTTGAAATACACCTGAAATATGTAAATAAGAATCAATTCGTCCATCAATTTTTAATGGAAAGACATTTTTCTTATATTTCCCGTTTATTAGTGGAAAGATTTTTCCCCCAATCTCATCTATCCATGCTGCTCTGTGTTTTTATGTTTGTAACTGAACAAAATCGAAATTTTTACTACAATTATTAGATTCAAAGAGAAATTAAAAATATACAGAGTCGGCTAAGGAAACAGATGCATTGGGAGCAAATCAGCAACTTTACGTTGTACAATTTTGATATGATTACCTATTTATTTTTTATTGGTATTTTGTTAAAATTTTCAATTTATTTCGACATAACACGCCTCATTCCTGACGAACTTTTATTTCAGTCGATACAAATTGCCAAAATTTGCTCATCACTGAAAGTTGCCCGTGTGCTCATCTACTGAAGTCTTCGCTTCATTTACCTTATAATTCGAATTATTTAATTGAATTCTTTCCACTTATTTTTTTGCAAAGCAACAACTTGTCGCTATTTTTACGGTTGGCCCTTGTTTTGAAAGTTACTTTCTTAAATCTAGTTAAAATCACAAATCTGTACGCATAACCGGAATTTATCGAATTATTACTTTACTACGTAACGACAACACATTTTATTAGTTACGTCATTCTTAAGACACCAATATTTCGGCGTTTTTGCTAGAATGAAGTCTCTTGCAAGGCTACAAAAGTCAATTTAAAGTTCCGCTGATTATCCACTTACAAACTATAAAAACATAATTAATGAATGTTTTCAAAAAATTTCAACATTCTTTCTTAATCGGTCATTGAGAGTTCCATCTTAGAAAGAACAATTTGTGGTTGTAGCAGAATCTTTTCGTGCATTTCTGCCTTATAACGATACATATAGTAGGAACTGCGTAAAATTCGGCTACAATTGAGGTTGTTCGACTAATCGATCTAATTGTAAGGTGCCTTCCTTATTGGTTAAGGCCCCCAGGTAGCAACCGCAAGTTTTCAGTTATAATTCGTTTTTTTCTTTGTTTTACAAAAACGCATCTCATGGTTCGTTGCTTTCATAATTGCGTGTTTGTGACAAATCCTCAAATTTTCAGTTATTTTTTCCATACTATTGGACGTCTTTTTCTAATCAACTGTTGAAGTCTACTAAAATCACCAATTCGTATATATAAAAAGATTTTTTCTTCCGGTATGACATAATCTTATATCTAGTTATTTAATAGTTCTGCGTTATTTAAGATGATCAAAAATTACGGATTTTTCTTCAAATTACTGGAGCTTTCTCTCGTAATAGTCTGTTGAAGTATTTATAATTAGAATTAAAAAAAAATAATTGTTGTTTTATTGCAACACAACAGCAACGTATGTCATGGATATCCACTTTCATAATTTCTTACTTTTTTTATTTTCTTTGTTATAATTACTCGAAATTGAAGTTGCAGTCTCTTGCTTTATCTATTGTTGAAGTCTCCACAGGGACTAAAGTTATATAGGCTTTTAATCCGAATTTTCTTAATTATTCTCTTTTTTGTAGCAATAATTTAGCGTATTTTCGTTATTGACAAAGTCTTCAATCGTCAATTTTTATTTATAACCAAAAAAAGCTCTTTGTATACCAAATTTTCATATGACTTAAATAATTTGTTTGGCACAATCTAGGTCTTTTTGTACGACTTTCAGAGACGGCAACTTGACCATTTCAGCTATTTCAGGAAAACTCTTGGATTATTGTGCTATTTTGATCGATTTCTCAGGACTTTTCATTAAGTCTTCGGGAACTAATTTATGTGTAAAAATGAGTGTAATTGTTGATTTTCTCGAATTATTGAAGCCTGCAATTCCAAACCAATAATTTGCAAAGATTCTCACGCAAATCCTATAAATCTTCTTTTTCCTGCTGTAGGTTCTTAAAGTCTCACCTGATCGGTAGGTAGTAGGTGCTTTCAAGCTTTCTACTATTTCCGGACAGCAATTTTGTTGGTTTCGTTAAGAATCTTCAAAATTTCAAATGGTTCTCATTCTGATCATCTATTAAAGTCTCCAATTGAAGCTATGAATGTGCATTTACCTTCTCGAGGTTTTTCTACAATTATTGCCTTATTACTAAATAATGCTTGTCACATCTATTTAGTTTCGTAATTTTTGTTGTTTTTTTTTAATCAAGAATAGTTAAGACGTGAGTCATTTTTGTTAGGTAGGTTCCTTTCATGGTCGACTATTGAAGTCTCCGATGAGACAAATTTAAATTCATAGTAGACCGTTAAACAAGCACAAATTCGCACTTATAACCCTACTTTTGTCAAAATTCTAACCGTTACATGGTAGCAAAGAGAATTTTACGAATTTAGATTGAAAATTTTGTTCTCAATTTCTAGCCATAACCGGAACCCTTCCTGAAAATTTCTCTTAATTATATTACATCCACGCAATTGTTGATTTCTGTATTGAAAACCTCTAAAACTTCCGGAATTATTGGTATGTTGGCTTTATATCTTTTCTATTCGTGACTTTGATCTATTTGATAGATTATCTTCAAGGGCGTCACCAAATGGAAGGCGTAAAGTTTAAAATTTCCAATTTTTCAGCCATAACGACTCTCTTTACGAAGTTTTTCATTTTTGTAAATGACGAGCAAATAGAAAATGTTTTCACTAGATCGAGCAAAGTAATAGAAAGATCTCGTCAGTACTTCATCATGGAAATTACGTTTGCTTCTTGAACTGTTGCGTAAGGTTTCTCTACTGATGGACCATTAAAGTCTCCAATTGGAAATTACAAATGTTTTATCAAAATCTGTTTTTTTTTTCAAATTTTCTGCCCTACTAATTGCAAACAGTCATAATACTGATGTTTTCAGGAAAGTAGTTTGATGTTTAAGCTAAAATTCTTCATTGGGACCTGTCATAAATGTTGCTGAATAATAACCCAGCATCTTGAATAGTTGTTCCTATTCTATGGTATCTATTTCATTAACCAGTACTGTATATGATCGAGTCTTGTGATGTCTTCTTCAGACATTGAAGTTTGTGACCTGATCGACTGTTGAAATCACTAATTTCGAAATAATAAATAGCGGTTATAATCAGGGTTTTTATAGCATTTTTGACTTATTGGAATATTTCATGGTTAGCAGCTTTTATCATTTCGTGTTTTGTCGAAATTTTTGCTATTTTTGTGTGCTATTAAAGGTCATTCAAAGTCTTCGATTGAAAACGCAACATTTTTGCTTCGTTACTTATTTAAATACGAGCTGCCTGTGTTTCAGAAAATTTGCTAGAAACGAATCAATTGAATTCTAAGTTTCTTGAAAATATTCAAACAATAAATAGAATAAATTTTTGTCATTTATTGGTGTTCAGTAAAAAGCATTAATAGCACACTAACAACCGCAATTTTTCCTAAATTTTCGGTTTATTACAATATAACACGCCTCATTACTGGTCAACTTTCACATTTTGATGGATTTCCAAAATTTCGCTTATCACTGAAGGTTTTCCGTGTGCTCAACCATTAAAATCTCCGAATCATTTATTTTACAATTAAGCATCGGAATTAACCAAAATTATAGTTATTTAATCATGTTGTTGGCCTTTTCTATGATGATTAATTAGTCAGTTGAACTTTTTTCTTCTCTTTTGCAGAACAACAACTTGTCGATGTTTTCATGATTAGGCCTTTCATTAGCTTTGATAGATATTTATTTAAATCTGGATGCCCGAATAAAATAAAAAGGCTATATTCCCATATCTTGTCTTCATTTTTGGGCAATTTAATTGATTTTGAGTCAGAGAAACCCCAACTGCTCTGATTATTAAATTTAAAAAAATGTAGAATATACAGGCATGGCACTAGGAGGATTCCAACATCTTCTACTTGTACATTTTTTATGATTTGAAAGCAAAAAAAAAGTGTGAAACGATCGGTATTAACACTCGTTTTGTTTCTAGATCTCAGCCTTTGTTTCTTTGTATGCACTGTTAACTTCCGGAAAACCAATATAAGAGAGAGATAGCTTAAAATCTATACGAAGGCTTGTTTAATTTGCCAGTACTGTATTTACTCTATTTCTTAGTATAAGCCTTAAAAACTCTGTTCAGAAGTAGGTATCGTTTCTAATCGACTGTTGGAGTCTCCTGTTCGACAACAAATTTCCCATTGTAACCGGAATTTCCGCAAAAGTGTGCCTCAGTGTTACTTATATTATAACTGTGTTGTTTGACATGGTACACCGTAAATTCAGGCAATTTTTGTGGATTACTGTAGGTTTATTTTCCGTTCGTTCATTGTTTGTAGTTTCCGATACAAAACCGCAAATTTTCTAAATTATAGCTCTGTTGGAATACAATAACGTCACTCATTATTATCCGTTTATAGAATTCTTTGTGTTTTTGTTGGAAAAATACAATTTTTCAAATTAGTGTTGTGATCGCCCATTGAAGTCTCTATTCGAAATTTCGTAATTTTCTATATTAAAACAAATAAAACAACCGGTTTATTGTTAATAAAAAGCAACGATTTATAGGCGTGTGTATTGTCTTGTAAATAGCCGTATTGGTGTCATGAGGTCTACGATATGATTACTTAACCGTTTAGACAAACGACCGATTTTCCAATTAACAACAATCACCAGCAATACGTCTCTTCGCCGATCGATTATCTCATAGAAAACCAAACTCTCTGTTTCATTGATAAAAAGTTGGAAATTCTTCGAAATCATTATTAAATGAGGCCTCGAATCCAGTCGAAAAATGCCAACGTTATGTACACACATCTTCAACATGACCTACTCTATAAACTCGTTAACGACAGAAATTCGTCCACTCATCTGATCGATTCCGATCACATGTGTGGTTGGTTAGTGAGGTCGCATACAATCACGATCATCAAACAAGAAACGAATTTACAATTGTTTTTTTTTCGAATAAACATACTAAATATCTGGTTATTTATGGAAAGGCGGATCATTGACCATTGCCCTAAAAAAAATGGTAAAAAATCAATCTACCATAGATTATTAATTTTGTTTCCGTATACGAAATCCTAAGTCCGTGTTGTACAGTTAGTAGTTTGCATATTTCCGGTAGGAAACAATAAACGCCTACTAGAATTTTTCGATTTTACAACTAGAGACTTTAATAGACGGTCAAGTTGGGAACGCACCTGAAAATCAGCAATATACAGAGTGTTCAGCTTCAACGGTCACGAGGATGACAAAAAACAAACGTTTACAGTTATATCGTTATATTTACAAATACCAACCACGTTTAGGCTAAACGGTTGATATACAGCGGGGGCAAGTTAAACAGGAACGTAGAAAATAATGTCACGTGTGTTCTTGTAAATTCCATGGTCTGGATGGAGTGTCGACACTGTTTAATAACAATATGTTGCAAGAATGTTGTTCTATTATCGGAAAGAATGCAAGGACAGTGATATTCCGATTGAAAAGACAACAATAAAAGAATGATCGCGGAAATTGTGGACGAATCATCAGATTTCCTACACGAAACAAGCAATAAAATCCTCGATTTTACGGACGTGACTTTTGAAGGCTACAAAATCGTGTCATTATTGCAAATAACTCAAAAAAAACGCCTTTCATAATTAATTAATTTATTGAACAATAACAACTCAAGTTCATTTGTTTAGCTGTTTTTTTATATTGTTTATGACACGTTAACAAGTCAAGGTTGAAATTTTACAAATTTCCTATAAATTACCGTTAAATAAATTACAAAAAAAAAATAGTTTTCCAGTAGGTTAATTGAATAATTTATTTCGATTTAGTTATGGGAAATTTTCTGTATTTCAGGTCGACTTGTATTGTTTGATGGATTGATGGTAGAGTTTTGTGGAAATCGTTGATGATGGAGTGGAATACTGGCGATTTGGTGTGGTTCGATCCGGGCGTCGGGCATTGGTTGCCCGGTGAAGTTCTGGAGTGCCACCGGAGCGCCAACGTGCTCACCGTGCAGGCCCTCATCAATGGAAAGGTACACAGCTTATATTCCATTCGGGTACAGTCGACTCAACTCGACTGTAAGCCAGGGGTATCCAATCCGATTGACATTGTTAAGTCAAGTCGAAATAGACGTGATATACTTTGCCGCCCATAAATCTGATTCATCACACAATGATGTTGATTTTTATTGTTAGAAAGTCTCCCAATTCGGTCCGTGTATATGTTTGCCATTGTTCTTATTGTATGATAATTCATCGGATTTACAACTTTCAAACATTGTTGGAAATTCGTCGATTTGGCAGCCCTGTTCAGATTGAAAATCGATTAGATGAACAGAGAAATTGTGCTCGTTTAGAAAATTGGAAATTGCGTGAAAGTTGGGATTTCTTTCAGGATTTTCCATAAAATATTCCAACAATTTCTTGTGACCTCTGACTTCAGCAATCGTCAAAATTTCGACCCATAATCCGATCGACATTCACTCTGATGCAATTGCGTTCGATAATTAAAACTGACGCCATTCCGAAATTACTTCATATTCAGTTGTTCCGGTAGATGAGACAGAAAATTGTGCTTTTGTTAATAAAACAAAACTCTCACAATTTCGTTTTGTTGTATCTCTAACAATCGAACAATACACTTTCTGTAGATGTACCGAAATCCTTGCGTGATCGCCTGATGAAATCACCAAAACACAAAAAATTGGAAGATTTTCGATATTGATGCTGCCGTTATTTCAGGTCAAGTGTGAATTAATTTTTCCTTGATTTACGTAATGAATTGCTCATAGTAACACTCACATATGCGGCACTCCTTTTTATATTAGAATCGATTATCTGCAATCGATATTTCTCATGGAATTTTCTTGTTTTCCAGCCGCAGACTTTTGCTCTAGCTGATGGCGAGGGCTCGGTGCGACGCCGACAAGACTTGGGCACCACAGGCGTCGAAGACATGATTCAATTAACCGATTTACACGAAGCCGCCCTGCTATGGAACCTGAAATTACGCTACGACCGCAACTTGATTTACACGTACGTTGGCAGTATTTTGATAGCCGTAAATCCGTACAAAATGTTCGATGCCAGTTACGGTATCGAGATTGCGCAACGATATAAAGGCAAAATTATCGGCGACCTACCGCCGCATCTATTCGCCTTAGCGTCCGCAGCGTATTCGTCCCTACCATCGCCACAAGTGGTCGTAATCAGTGGCGAAAGCGGTTCGGGAAAGACTGAATCAACGAAATTGGTGATGCAGTACCTGGCGGCTGTAGCTCCATCAGCGCCACGTGGACAAGCTTTAGTCACCGAACAAATCTTGGAAGCTGCACCGCTACTGGAAGCATTCGGTAATGCTCGAACGACACGCAACGATAACAGTTCACGTTTCGGTAAATACCTCGAAGTCTACTTCAAACACGGCTCCATCGTTGGTGCTAAAGTCACCCAATATCTCTTGGAGAAATCACGAATTGTCACCCAAGCACCAGGCGAACGCAACTATCACGTATTCTATGAATTATTAGGCGGTCTAACGAAGAGCGAACGCCAGAAATACGGCCTAGTCGAAGCCGATAAGTATTTCTATTTGAATCAAGGCGGCGGCGATTGTGCTCCGGGCCATTCGGGTTCCGGTGCCGATTGGGGTGCTCTCACTAGAGCCATGCAAGTTTTAGGTGTAGGCGAGGCGGAACAGGAGGGCATCATTAAAGTTCTCGCATCAGTGCTTCATTTGGGTAATGTGTACTTCCATCGACGCCAATTGCGGCACGGTCAAGAAGGCGTCGAGATTGGTTCGGATGTTGAGATTAAATGGGCGGCGCATTTGTTGCAAATCTCGCCGAATTTGCTACAACGGGCCCTAACGTCACGTATTACGGAAGCACGAGCTGAACGCGTTTATTCACCGTTGAGTATTGATCAAGCTTTGGATGCTCGAGATGCGTTCGCTAAAGCTCTATATTCGGCACTATTCAATTGGCTGGTGTCTAGGGTGAATTCGATTGTGCAACGTGGAGGCTTGCATGATGCCGCCCGCATTTCATTACTCGATATCTTTGGATTTGAGAATTTGAACGAGAATTCGTTCGAACAATTATGCATCAATTATGCATCGGAATCTTTACAAATTTACTTCAACAAACATGTGTTTAAATTGGAACAACAAGAATACGCTAGAGAGCGGCTAGAATGGACGAATATGACGTGGTTGGATAACACTCCAGTAATCCATTTATTGGGCAAAAAACCGGTGGGTATTCTACATTTATTGGACGACGAGAGTAATTTCCCGAGAGCTTCGGATGCTTCATTCTTAGAAAAGTGCCATTATAATCACGCATTAAACGAGCATTATTGCCGACCAAGAGTTGGTGGTCGTGAATTCGGTATACGGCATTTTGCCGGGCAAGTTTGGTATTCAGTTGATGGATTTTTGGATAAGAATCGTGATGCTCTACGTCCGGATGTTGTCGAATTGATAGCTTCCAGTAAAGAGACTTTAGTTAGTGCTATTGCAAAACCGTTGGTGAATCAAGCCCAAACTAGAACCCTACCGAAAGGTACAAATGGACGATTTGTAACAATGAAACCGAGAACGCCAACAGTAGCGGCACGATTCAGTGATAGTTTGCAACAGTTGTTGGAATCGATGTCCAGATGTAGTCCGTGGTTTGTGCGTTGCGTTAAACCGAATAATGATAAGAGTCCGATGCGATTTGATATGCCAGTCGTTTTGGAACAATTACGTTACTTAGGAATGTTGGACACAATCAAAATTAGGCAATCCGGGTATCCTGTACGGATGAAATTCCAACAATTTGTTGAACGTTATAGGTGAGCCAATACACAAATTGCATCATTTCTTTTTCTAAATTAATGGATATGTGTGTTAATCAAATTCGTTATTAATTTGATGGTTTTTTTGACTAGATATTTACTGTCTAACGTTCTGCCGAGAGGTGCACCGTATCGTGATCTATGTCGAGCGATTTTGGCACAAATGCCAGCCACCGGTACAGGTAATCTAGCCAAAATCACCCAAAACCCAACAAAATTCCAAACGAAACTCCAATCTAATTCCAGAAGGTCCAGATTACCAATTGGGTGCCACCAGAGTGTTTCTACGTGAAAATCTGGAACGTCAATTGGAGATCAAACGCGCCGATTGCCTCCACGATAGTGCTGTAGTGATCCAGAAACATATCCGAGGATATTTGGAACGAAAACATTTCAAACAACTCCGCAGAAATACGGTTACGATCCAGAAGTATTGGCGTGGCCACCACCAACGCCAGCAATACCGCAAATTACGTAACGGCATCATTAAAGCTCAAGCGTTATACCGTGGCAGACGCGAACGTAAACGTTACGCTCAACGTAAAGCCGAATTTAAACGGCGTGTTGAGGCGGAGAAGATTGCGCAAGAACGGGCCAAACAACGGGCAGCGCGTGAAGCACAATTACAAAAAACGGCAAAAGCCAGTGTACACCATTTGGAAATACCCGCCGAATTGGCGTTTATTTTCTCCAAATTAGACAATTACACACCACCGCATAGCGAACGTAATTTGATTAAAGTTGTCGGCGGTATTACCGGCAATCAATCACCGTTGAATCTGCCACACGATTTGAATCAATTCGAATTTGCACGATTCTCGTCGGTGTACTTTAAAGGAGCCGATTTGGGTGTGAAGAAAGAACCGATAACGACGCCGTTTCTGTCGAAAGCAGCGGCACGCGACCAAGACTTCCAAGATGCTGTGGCTCTATTCAAATTGATTTTGAGATGGTCGAACGATGCACAACTGAACGGCGCCAGAGAGAGAGCACTGGCCGATTATATCGTACATAAAGGTTTGAGTTCGCGTGGCTTGAGAGATGAGCTGTTGGTGCAGTTGTGCAATCAGGTTTGGCGCAACGACAATTCGGAACGAATCTGGCAATTGATGGCGCATTGTTTGAGTTGTTTCCAGCCGAGTCCACCGTTGAGCAAGTGAGTACCTTTGTAAATCTTTCAGTTCTTTGAGTGAAATCAATAAATTTTTAGATATTTGCTGAAATTTATAACGGATCATGCTACGGCGAATTATAAAGAAGTATTGCAAAGGAAATTGACTAGAGGCGTCCAGAAATCGCCGCATGCTCGATCCTTACCGCCAACTCTCCTGGAATGGAGGAGTATCCGGCAGAGGAGCACCACAGCTCTGCCTTTAACCCTTCCGGATGGTAACGTAACTACAGTCTATGTGGATTCTTGGACAACTTGTGAAGAAGTAAGTTTGGAAAAAATTCGAAATAAATCCTAATCTAAATATTCAATTTTAGGCGGCTGCAACCGCAATTAACGCTTTGGGCGTCTCTCCAGAAGGCTGGAGTATAGTCATGGATGATGCTGGAGCAATTTCCGAAGGTAGCGGTCTGGATTATGTGATGGATTTGATTTCGGAACTGGAATTATGTCCAGCTTTCCCGATAACAAAATCATCACTTTTGAAAATCGGTACAAAGAAACCGACTGCAATTGAACACGACCACCAGGTATCACCAACACGTCCCCAAGTACCACCACCGGAACCGCCAATTATGCGGAAGACATCACGTGATGTAGCTCGACAATCACCTTCAACGCATCTACAAGTATCCCGAAAACCGTCCAGAGAGAGCCATCAGGAGTACTCACCACACAGACAATCGCCAGTAACGAGTACTCCAACCCGGAAGGCTTCCCATGAAGCTCTATCGAGAAGCTCGGCATTAAACGAACGTTATTTCGATATCGAGAAAGTTCGTTCTAGAAGTCTTGATAATTTGTTGAGCGAACCTGAACCGACACCTTTAGCCGAATTAGGCTTAAGTCAATCGCGGCTCAACGATCGGTACCATTCCGTCGAACAATTAGCACCAATACAACCGGTTTTGGCGAATCAAAACTACATGTCGAAGCAAGAGATCGATTTCGAGTACCCGGACGTTTCCAGTGTCAGTACGTCGAATCGAGGCGGACCGAGATATATCAAATCACAGTACGTTGGCAAAAAGGCGCCGCCTGGATCGCACTCGAGTCGGGCGCATATCGAAAAATCGGAATTTGGCGCTCGCAGTTCAGCAATGTCCGATACTAGTGAAGCACCGAGTCTTGCAAGTCACGTTCGAAGAGTCCGAGTTCCCAGTCAAGCGTCCGATGTCGATCAGTTCTTGGACGAACTCTTCAGTCCGGTACTCGATGGCAATTTGGATGAATTGAGCGATGCCCGATCGTTGGCGGCTAGTATCAAAGGTGGTGTCGATGATTTCTTAGATTTAGATTTGACAGTCGATGAAGACTTGGATATGTCGAATGTTGAGATGGTTGTGGGTTTGATTAAAGGTGGCGGTCATAGGAATCGCAGTAACAGCCAAGGCAGTTCGGTTTTGGATCAAGAAGTGGAAGATTTGACTTCGCGTCGACCACAACAACCCCAAGCGAGCGGCGCGAATGTTGACGAATATATTAGCGATCTATTCCGGCCGATTTTCATTAATGATAGCTTAAAGAATTTGACAGAGAAACACAATTTGGTTGAGAGTATCAAAGGCGGTGGTACGACACACCAACAGAATGGTGCTGGGCCGAGTTATTCATTCCCGGCAATTCCGGCACCGATTGTTGGCTCGCCGCCGATTATTATGCCGTTGTTGAGTCCATCTCAAGAGGGTTTCATGCCTGTGTTCAATATGCAAGGCGTTAATTTACCACCGAACGAAACCGATATGGCTTCGTATCAACAGAATCTACAACGTGCTTTTCTACAAAGTGCAATGGCGCAAAATATCCAAATCCAACAACAGTTATTAGCACAAAACCAAGCGCTACAACAATTATTAACACAACACGTATCAAATGCTGAAGTTAAAGTAACTGAAACGATTCAAACTACAGTAAAAGCTCAAGTCCACCAACAGAACTCATCGCCACCGAATCGGAAACCCAGCCTACGCAAATCGAGTTCACCCGGTATTATACAATCAAGAAAAACGAGTTCGGAGACAAGTTTCAATACACGCAGCGGTATACCGCCACCACCACCACCCCCAATGCCGCCACCAATCGATGGCACTGATCCGAGTGAGACACGACCATTTCTGGATCCGTATGGTCGCGCAAAAACTGTACGAATTGGTAAATGGCGCTGGCCACCGCCACAAGACGAGAGAGGTCAAGAGAACGGTGAGGATTTCATGCAATTCAAAATGCGACAACATCAACGCAAAGTCACCCCAATCAAAGAGCAATCATTGACGATAATCAACGGTCATAGTGTGAAAGCTGAACAATCATCAGCTGAATGGGAAGAAATTGAATTCGAACCGATCGTTCGTGAGACAACAGTGAAAACTAGTTCGAAGCGGTCGTTTGAAGTTGGCGCTTCACGACCATCACCGGGCAGTGTGGGTAAATTGAAGCTGAGCTCAGAGATGCGACAGCGTTTAGAAAAAGTCACCGCAACGCATTCGGTACGTTCGACCAGTAGTAAAATCGAGAAACCCTCAAGATCGGTGAATAAATTAGAAGATACAAGGAAAATGATGTTAGAGCAACAATTATCAGGTAGATGGGGCGATGAGAGTGTTGATTTGAGTGGTAAATCCAGTCCGGAAACACCACCACCACCCCATCATCACCACCACAACGGTACTACTTCACCAACCCAACAAAGTTGGAATAGTTCGAATTGGAAGCCTGGTCCACCACCGCCACCGATTGGTCCTAGTTCGCTACCACCGGCACCTAGTGGGCCACCGCCACCACCTCCGGTGATTCGTCCGAATCAACCACCACCACCCGTCGAACCGATCCGTGACTCGTTCATGGCCCAACGACAGGACCGCGATACGTTCGGCGTGCATCAGAATCGTGTCGTTCAGAGTAATTCGAAACGGAACTCGTTTAGCGCCAATTGGGACTCACAGAGTACGATTAACGGTAATCACGACAATATCGATGATAATAACGGGCATTGGGCGAAGGATTTGGATGTTGAGAGGAACGATGGGCGATTATCGCGTGATAGTTGGGATCAAGTTGATGCCACTTTGGATCATACGTCGCGACGATTGTTGTGGGATCAAGAGAAGAAGAACTATGAGAAGTCGAAGAGTGTGGTAAAAGAGGCGCCCGTTGAACGGCCAACGTTCCGGACGCACCAGTTCAATAAGAGTGCTCAAGAGCGCGAGAAGAAACATTCGATTGCGTCCACACAAATGACCGATAAAAGTGAACGGAACGAGTTGCAAGAATGGCCGGAATTTATGCGTCCAATACAGACACCACCACCACCACCGGTTCTACAATCACAATCGAAATCACCACAACCGACCCATGAAGATAATCAAAAGAATTCACCGAAGACCTCCACGAAACTGTTACAATTAGGTACTGCAGCTTGTGTCACATACAATCGTGTCGCTTGGTTGTTGCGTGTCCGGAAAGAAGTCTTCTCGCCCAGCGAACCATTAGGGCCACCATCCACTCTACACTTGATCTTCTGCCAGATCGCTGCTGATGTCTACGGTTTAACACCGTGTCTCCGATTGACGCCAGCCGAGAAACGAGCCGGCGTCAATATGTTATCCGGTTACGGGATAACCGCTGAAAACTTCAACCAATCGCACCGTGCCAACGTTAAACGAAATGTAATCGAATTGGCACGCACATGGCCGCTGTATTTTGCACGATTATTCCCAGTTTCGGGCGCTGCACAGGTTCGATTTTACCCGACCAAATTGACAATAAAAACTAATTTCAGGCAAATTTCAGTTATCTGATGTGCAATTGGTCGCCGTGTCGCACTGGGGCATACATTTGGTCAAACGCGATGCGCATCATCTGCAAGTGCTGAAATCGTTTGCACTGAAAGAGATAGCGTCGTGTACGGCGCCACGGCCGACTACTGTGCTATTCGATGGTAGTCAGGGGCGTTTGAGTTTGCATACGCCACGAGCCCAGCAATTATCCGAAATGGTCAATAAGTACTGCGCTGAAAATCGTAAAGTAAGTAGTTTCTTTTGTTTTTTTTAAGTACATAATTAACGAATAAGTGGCGAAACTAATTAAGTTTTGATCTAAATTCCTGCCTTCATACTCTATTTACAGAACAATTTATGTTGTTTTTATAATAATTCTATTTTTTTTTAATTTTCGAGTTTTACATTACCGGTTAATTTTCAATAATTAAACATACTTTACAATAATTTAATACCTTCTTTTATCAATTGGGGCGTTGAAGTATATGCATTGGAACGCTATAATTAATTCTACTACCGTTATTTTCATAATAAATCGTGATTTTTTCATTAATTATTCATTATTGTTATCATTATGATTATCAGTAATTTTTATAACATTTCCGTCATGTTATTGGTTTTGAAGATTGATTTAATTACACGTTACATGATTAAAGAATGTTAGAAATTTTGTATAATATGCAAAATATGCTTTAATAAGTTTGCTAGTATCTCGATTTCTATCTTGATTTTCGGAGATATCAACGGGTAGTCAACAAAGTAACCCACCTGAAAACTCAGGTAATAATGCGATATGTTTTATAAATTAAAAGATTTGATGGATAAACTCAAGAAAGCAGCGTATTTAGGTCGTGGAAATTTACAATTTTCGTTGTTTTATATTTCCAGTTTTCGAATTTACGAGCCCATTTTCAACACTTTCCACCTTTAGAAATTACGATTACAATACGATTTGCATTCGTAAGATAGTTTTATTTTATGATTAGTGGTAGAAAAATAGCGACACTCGGCGATTGTTTCGCAGGAAAATAGATTTCTTGCAGATATCCTCATCCAGTGCTCAGCGAAAAACCAGATTTTTCTACTAGTTTTTTTAAAACTTGCAGCAAATGCAGTACCGCAGTTATTACAGGACAATTAGGATTGCTAATTGCGAGAGAATTGCATTAAGAATGATCCTGTTGTACTCTACAACGTGGAGTTGCAGAGTTTTCTTTAATATTTCTTTCAAGATTACAATACGGACAAGCTACAATTTCAAGAGAAAATTTATCGGGCAAATCTTTTAGTTTTTGAGAAAGACCCAATTTTAATCAAAATTTTCGTTTTTCTCTTTTCTTAATCAACAGAAATGAATGAAATTTATGAAAATTATAAAGGACAACGTGCTTAATGTCTGTACGCGTTTCTTTTTGCTACATTTTCGTCCATTTTCCAGTAAATACATCAACTTCCCAGATCTTTCTGTTTGTCAAATTTTCAGGAAAATGGATGCAAATCTTGAAAAAAGGAATTCATACAGACATCAAGCGAACTATCGCGTATAAATGACAGCAATTTAATTCAATTCTGTTAATAAACATAGGAGAAAAACTAGGGAAACTAAATCATTTTTTACGAAAAACTCTCATTGGAGGTTACAGCCAATTATTTGTGGACAAAAATGCAAGATTTAGTCTTGTGTAAAAATAAAATAACAAGTCATCACTAAGTCAAGGGAATCTAAAATTTTTTACTGTTGAGAAAGTACCTCGCCTGAAGCATTTCAAATCTTAAGTAGGACCGAAAATTGCGGCATTACAGGAAATTTTCGTGTTTCTTCGCCTACATTTTGATTGTAGATTTTACGGGATTCAATGATTTGCAGTTTTCGGTACATCTGAAACAAATTACTTTCCATTCCTTAGGCTATAATAAAATTCGATTTTAACAAAATGCCAACAAATTGTTGAAAAAATCTAACAATAAGATGAAGATGAGGAAGTAGATAAAATGGTTCTGTTTAAATAAGAATTTCATATCTCTTTCAGCAAATTCGTCGGTTTAAGTCAAATTGTGACAAAATTAAGATTATTTTCAACCAATTATTAAGTGATTTGTAGTTTATAATTTGATTGTTTAAAACTTTCAGTGCCTTAGGCGACAATAAAACTCTATTATTTATTTTGTTATAACGACTGCCATAAAAATCTTTGGGCTAAAGGTAATTTTCGTTAACAAAATTTCAAGATTCTTCCAATAGATCAGAACGTAATCCACCTGAAAATTTTCAAATTGAATCATGAAAATTCAGATTTTCGCAATTTTCAATTCGCCAACTCCAAGGAATTGAATCCGAATCCCCTGATCTCCAGCCAGGTCAGGTCAAGTCTCCTTTGAAGTTTTATGGTCGAGAACCTGTTTGACAAATATTGCACGTAAATTTTTAAAGCTCTTTTTCTCTTTATCCGGTTTATAGACTGCCTGAAAAATCTTTGTTTAACTACAGAGAGTTTTCTTTAACAAATCTGTTGGATTTAAGTCGACAGATCCACCTGACATTTTTCAAACTGAATTATGAAAATTTCGACTTTTGTTTAACTTGTGGTAGTCAGAATTTTCAACATTTTCAGTTCGTCAATTCGTCAACTCAAGAAATTAAATCCAATATCCAGCCAAGTCAGGTCGTTCTCGTAGTTGAGTGGGCCTGCTTGATGCGTTTTTTGCAATTAATTTTTTGTTTTTTTCTTCGACTTAAAATTATGAAAAAGGACCACCGAAAAGTAACGCTTGAAAATTTCAGCGCACGATTAAGAAAATTGCTGCCTTGAGCAATAATCAAAATAAAATCTGAAAATTTTGAAAACTCACCAAATCGTCAGTTAACTGAAAGTGAAAAACACCAAAAATGCCATTTCAGCAGTTGTCTCAATTTTTCATGTAATTACTTTGATAGTTAATTCTGTAAAAATAACGACTTTATATCGTAAAACAACCGGAGACTTCAACAGCTGCTGAAGTCAGTAACCTGCCTCAACAGTTTGAATTGACTTCAGTTCTACGATTATCCATGACTTCAGAGAATTCACCTGAAATTATCCTGATTCTTCCATTACTCAAAATTGACTTCAATTAGTAGTTGTAACTCTTACGTGTAAATTCCAGAAAATTTCAATGGGCGATCAAGATAATAGCCCAACATGAATTGCTTTAATTCTCAATGTAACTGAAAATTGTATAAGCCTAGCGGATATTATTATAAACTTTGCACAAAATGGCAAAACAAGTTATACATTTATAGAAGTGCATTTTTTTGTTAATACAAAATTGCGGCAGCATCTGGTAAATGGAAAACTTTACCAATTATGTGTTTTAAAGAGCCTTGTGCTTAATGAACGAAAATCAAGCAACTGACTCTTTAGATAATACCCATAAAAACGGTAATTTGGCAGTAATTTACGTTAATTCAAGTACCTACTAAAATGTACTGCAAGAAATAAACTTTCGCCCGCCTATGATGAAGCAATTTTTTGATCAATACGCAACGGATCAGCAAAGTTCTTGTTTTTGTTTACATTTTTGTTTGTTGGAGATTAACAAAAATCGAATTAAGGATATGTGCTTAAACGAACCGTGATACGCTGGTATTTACAGAAAAAGAAAACAAATAGAATCGTGCATTGTCCCAGTTAGAATCTAAAGAATGGTCAACAGTGGGTCAGCGGAACTATTAGAGCTCATCTAGACTATATCTAATAATTAAACACAACAAGATAGACGATCACCAACAAGTGAAGTAGAGAAGGAGAGATTGTGGTTGTTTAACAAATACACTACCAGTTCTACCCATCATCATTCCATCTCCAACACTCATCCGACAAAGTTCTAGTTAACACCACATAGAGAAATGTTAACAGTTAGTCGTGATGGAAAGTGGTAGTGTTTCAACGAAAATCACCAAGTGGTCCGATATGGCCAACAATAATCACATTCACGACAATTATCGTGCAAATTCGCTAGATTCTTTAGCGAATTCATCGAATCATTCGGAGAGTTTCAGTGATGACAGTCACGATTCAGATTCCGGTGCTGATACGAAATCGAAGAATACGTTTCTAGTGAAATGTGAGGTTTATTCGCAGAATACGTGCAGCATCCGATCGTGGACCAAATCGGAGAGTAGTAATTCGGAGAGTTCGTACGAATCGATCAGTAGCGATTACAATAATAATAATAATAACAATAATAATAATAATAATAATAATGAGAGGAAAAGTGCTAGGATGGAAACAATACCGGAAGAGAACGAGCCGAAGGTTTCTGTTAAAGAGATCCTGGCGCGATTCGAGAATTTAAAGGGAAAAGATCGTCCGGTTAAAGACACTAATGATAACAACAATAAACAAAAGCCAATGTTGATTAAAACTAATGATAATAGTGTTGATAATGAGAAAAAGTCCGACAATACAGAGGAGGTATTTCAATTGAATTTCTATTAATTTCTTGTTACTTTCAACGCTTTTTACTATCATAAAAATTGTAATATAATTAAATTTCACCATGGATTCTCAGAATTGATTTTTTTTTCGTAATTAATTATAAAAACGCCGACCGGAAGAAAAATCGCAAATTGAAACTGCATTTAGAACAGAGAAAAAAGCGGAAATTTGTTATAATTATTGATTCGATGTCCTTGGTGAATTATTGTGTAACTAACGAGCCGTGGATAATTCGAAAATCAATTTGTAGCTGGTCAACTTGATTTCAGGTCGGAATTTCCTTGAAATCGAAATCCAGTTTAAGGGTTACGTTTCTGTTCAAGAGTTGAATTCTCCAAGTTTCATAATTTCAAGTGGTTTTGTTTTGTTTATTTTTATAGCAAAATTACCAGAAACAATGCTTTTGTGGTGCTGAATGCTTGCGTTAATCAATTTCTGATTTTTTTCTGAAATTATTGGAGATTTTTTGTTGTATCTCGGTACAATCAGATCTTCAGAGAAAAACGTTTCCGGTTAAATAATTATTACGGTTTCTAAAATCTGCTGAAATAGTTAACACTAGAGAAATTTTCGTGCACTGAAATCTTCAAATTATCAAAACTTTCAGACGGGTTACTTTCTAATGCACCTGTTGAAATCTCCTAAATTTAAAATTTTCTGAGAGAGAAAAACATACGATAATTTTTCAAATTTTGTTGTAAAAAGACGTAAAATCGAGTCAAGTTGATCGAGCCGTGGCTAATTCGAAATGTCGTCAATTTGTATCTGATCAACTTGACTTCAAGTCGGAATTTGCCTGTGTGTAGCTGGCGTAAATTTTCTATTTAAAGGTTACGTTTCTGTTCAAGAATTAAAATCTCCAAATTTCATAATCTTAGGTGGTTTAGTTTGAGATTATATTTATAGTAAAATTATGAAAAACATTGCAACAATACAGTCAGATCTTCAAGAAAATGCTTCGTGTTAAATAATTGACACAGTTTTTTAAAATTGCTGAAACAATTAACACTCAAGAAATGTTGTGCACTAAAATCTTCAAATTTTCAAAACTTTCATTGCACTTCCATTGTACCTGTTGAAATCTCCTAAATTTGAACTTTTCAGTGACAGGAAAGCTGACGAATGTTTTAAAACTTTTTGTTGCAAAAGCTCGTAAATAAAAAGGCGTAAAGGCGTGTCAAGCTGATGGACATCGAATAGACCGACTGTATTGTCCATCAAACAAAACCGAAGTGTTGATATTGCCGTTATCATTCCAATAAAATTACCATGATTTAATCGCATATTTGTCAAGGTTTACAGTTCCCAACAGAACCTTGAGGCATCTTCTTGTTAGTTAGTTATCAATTTAGTATTAATATTTATGTATTTTTTTCCTTTCTTGACCTAGCGTCCATAATTATCTGTTGTTATAAACAGGATATTTAGAGTTGTGCGAGACGTTGATGAAATTATTGAAAATATTGCGTAATATAGCGGAATTTTCATGTAAAAATTGGAGAATTCCTCGATGTGTAGTTTAGAAAGTGTTAAAATCTGGTGTTTTGTGGAAATACCGTGGAGACTTCAATGGGCGATCAGAACAATAACTGTACTGAAAGCGTAAAATATCCCGGGATTTTAGTCATTTAGAGACTGATAAATAGAATCGTGGAGACTTCAAGGGGCGCTTAAGACAGTAACTGTCCTGAATTTATTACTTTATATTTTATATTTTATTTATATTAATAAGAAGAAGTGTAGAGACTTCAATGGGCAAGTAAGACTGTGAAAATTTCAGTTTTATTGAGGAATTGAGAAAGTAACTCGATCTAATAACACTGCTGTAAATAATTAAAACGAAAATTCAAATTGTTTTTGGTTCAGTTTTTTCCTTAATTACTGTGCTATTTTATTATTAGAATAAAACTCACACTTGGCTTTAAACTTTCATAAATTATTCAGCGTGTGTTGAAGAACTGACTAAACAATTAAAAAAATTTTTAATATTTGATAAAAAATTGTCCAACAACTTTTAAAAAGTTCTCGCCAAACTATACAAAAGAAAAATATCAACATGAAAAGAGGTAAAAAGTCCTGAGAATTGCCTGAAAATTTTTCAAAAATGTCAAACAGCAAATAATTTTTAAAAATTTCAGTAGGTATCTATCGTTAAACCCAAAATAAAAAACACAGGGAAAAGAAACAATTGCTTGCAAGTCCCAGCAGAACTGTATTTATAAATCTTTAAACTATTCCCTTCCTATTTCCGTTTTGTCTGAATCTAATCGTGTAAAACATTGCAGAAAACTATTTGTAGCTTCTCCGTTTGAAAGATGAAAATCAGGAAAAGTTTGAGTGAGGAAAATTTCAAACTAGTTTGCGACAAAACATCAAAGTTGGGTTGTTATACTAAGTCTTTCAAGCTCAAATTACAAAATTTTCTTTTTATTTTTACAAAATATGTAAATATGAATTGCTTGGTTCTTAGATCGTTTGCCTTCTCTGTATATAATTACTAGGAAAGCCGGTCTCTTGAAGAAATAAGAATAATCAAATTTATGAGATGAGAGAGTAACCTAATTTTATTATGAAAACTACAAAACGCAATGGAAATCAATAAAATTTATAGAATTGTAGCACTTTCCACTATTTGCAGTATTAATAATGCAAATTATATTTATAGTCAATGTAATTGGCATTTCATGTGGAAATTTCTACAATTACAAATAATGACACTAATGAATTTTCAAAGATACTGGAGATTCCAACGGGTGGTCCATAAAGTAGCCCGACTGAAAATAATTAAGTAATCACTGAATCACTCCAACAAAATACAAAGTTTCCAGTTTTAAGAATTACAGATTTATTAAGTAATTTGATAACTTAGAAGGTAAGACTGGAGACTTTAACGAATGGTCGCGAAAGTAACCCGCCTGAAATTCGGGAAGTAAAGGCTGCAGTTGGTAATTTTAACAATTCATTAACAAAGTAACCTGTCTGAAAATCTCAAGAACTTTTATAGGTGTGGAGGAAAGTGGTTCGATTGAATAACGCAACAAAAAAATTAGCTTTGTTACTCGAATATAACACGATTATATAACAAAACTGTTCACCATGTCTATAGTGCCGTTTCCAATAAAGTGGAACGTACTTATCTCAGTAATCATAATGTAATTAATGACTTATGTGTAAGGTAATGGAATTATCAATTTGAATACTTACTGACTCGTAACGCGGTTTACATGTCTGTGGTGATTCGGAAGAATTTTTACAGTTATTTTTTCAAAAAAAAAAAACAAAACATGCTGTCTAGACGATCCGAAAAAATCTTGCTTATTATGCCAAATTTTGAAGAAAAAAAAACAAAATACCGGAATTCCAATCAAGCAAAACAGAAACTTTAACCATTTTTTGCATGTTTTTCTCTACTTTTTTTTGTTCAAAAGAATGTGCATCAATATAGTCAAGTCCGTTTAAATTTATTGATATCATCCTGAAAATGAATATTCATGGATTTTAAACGACATATTACAAGTAATAAGCAAAAATTTACGACTTGCTAGTGAGAGTAATAGGTAAATAATTTATTAAAATATTTATTTTAATTTGACTTTAATTTTAAAGTCAGTGTTATAATAACGCTCATCGGTTTGGTGGACTGTTTTTTTAACTACAAAGCTTTTTATACTTACACTTGCCGCACAATTTTCGTCTTTTCTGTTCGATTTCTGTCTGAAAATGTGGCAATTTGATTGATAGGGAAGAAAGAAAGCGTATTAGTGACTGATAAAGTTTATCTCACAATCGATTTGGACTAGTATAAATTATCTTCATTTTTATAGTTACTGAAACAGTGGAGTGCGAAAGCCATTGAGACAGTTTCTGCCCTCGACATTTTGCTTTTCAGCTGAAGTTGTAACTTACAATCAGCGATTCTCACAAGAGACAACACTTATGAATAGTGATGTTCCAGCAATATCGATATTATCGAAATATCGATATATTTTTTATTCGATTTTTTTGAAATATCGATGTTTTTCGTAACGATATTTACAATGATTTTTTTAAATTATAATTATATAATTATTTGTGTTGTACGTGTAACTTATTGATTGGGGAACCGAAATAAAGCTTAATGTATAGCACAACGGTGGGCAAATGCGGCTCTTTGTTGGGCTAAGTGCGGCTCTCATTGAAAATTTAAATCCGTTATAAGATATATAACCATATTAATTTGAAATTAAATTCGAATTCTGTATTTAAGTATTACTATGTTACTATTGTGTGGCTCTTTATGATATACGAAAAACCGAACTGCGGCTCTCATTGTCCTAGTATGTGCCCACCCCTGTTATATAGCAACGGTGGGCAAATGCGGCTCTCGGAGCCGCATGCGGCTCTTTGTTGGGCTAAGTGCGGCTCTCATTGAAAATTTAAATCCGTTATAAGATATACAACCATAATAATTTGAAATTAAATTCGAATTCTGTATTTAAGTATTACTATGTTACTATTGTGTGGCTCTTTATGATATACGAAAAACCGAACTGCGGCTCTCATTGTCCTAGTATGTGCCCACCCCTGGCATATCATTTATATGCCACATAAGTAAGTGTCTTATTCTTATACCTATATGTCTGTATATATGCTTGTGGTATTGCTCCCCAGCTAGAACCGAGTAGAGCAGCCCCACAAAATTAGAAATTAACTTATCAAGTCGTTCATCAAGATCATTTTTATATTGGTGTATGATAGCCTTTTTCTCCTTTTGGAAGGGGCCCTACAAGAGAGCCGCACACTGAGGCCATCTGGCCCATTGTGTGCACCTCTATTTACCAGAGCCTTACCACAGCTGTTCCAATCCTCTAATAAAGCTCAGTAGCCTGCCGTGTTCGGCTTTCCGAATGTCTTCTGGTTCCAAAAATCGTCGTCCCAGGTGTTGCTCTCTGAGGCCAGCCAATGCATGACACTCGCAGAGTATGTGGTGAAGAGTTTCGTCCTCTTCTAAGCACGCCCTATACATCTCGTCATCACTGATGCCTAGCTCGTGTAGGTGTTGATTCATGGGACAGTGTCCAGTGAGCAGTCCCACAATTGTTCTGAGATCTTTTCTACCAAGTCTCAGCAGATATTTACTGCGCCTAGCGTTAGGTCCTTCTATAAAGATCCTAGACTGACGTAGTCCTTTGTGTTCTCTCCATTCCTTCAAGTGGGATGAGGAGGTCCATTTCTCCAGTGCCCGTTTCTGACGATCTTTGAGGATGGGGAATGACAGCCTTTAATATTTGATACTTAAAAAGTCAGTAATTTTGACATTTAAAACATTAATAATAACTGTAATGCTTGACAACCATAAACCTATTGAGCATGCGCACATCAAGTTTTTTTAATATAAATTAAAATTAGCTTGTCTGCGCATGCCTATAATCGATATACCGATGTTTTTTGTCGATATAGCGGATATCGATGTTGACTTAATAAAGATATCGTCGATGTCGATATCGATATTTTTTTCAAATTTGGAACATCACTACTTATGAAACAATAACTCATTTACACATTTTATGACTTAAGTCAAAAAACACTACAATATGTGACCGACTATAACCGGTTTTCTTAAGAAATTCCGCGGTGATTCCAATACTCAGTAAAGAAAGTAACGCGTCAAAAAAACTCATTAAATCGTCAAAAGTATGACAAACCTCTCGAATGCAATAAACATGTGTTTAACAACCATTCAAATGTCAGATTTCCATCCAGCACAGATGAAAGCAACTTATAATCGTTGTTAAAATTCCAGTTACAAACAAAACTGCCGCCACAACAACGTGCACCGCATCCAACTGCTGAAAAATTGGAAACCACCAAGAAGATCCAACAGGACCAACGGCAGGCGTCACTACCGCCGCCAGTACAACAACAGCAGCACCACCACCACCCTCAACCGCCACCACAACAACAACAACAACAACAGCAACAACAAAAACCGTTAGCATCATCGCCAACATCAACACATCGCCACGACCGGGCGCAATCGCCCAGCTCGCCGCCACCACCCAACGGCAAACATTCATTGATGCAGTTCGCTTTACAGAATTTCCGCCAATGCACCGAGTAAGTATAACCGTAGCAGAATTAGAACGAAAATTAAAATTTCATCCAATCAGTCGAGTTGAACATTATCACCTTTCTTTCAAATCGTGATGTTTTCTTCAAGACGAGGTATCTCGTTGCTATTATGAAAAATTAGAAAGCATATGTTTTAACGGTTTTGTTTCCGATTTCGTTATAACTTCATAATGATGAATACTGTTCTCATTAATATTATTCTATTATTAGTATTATTATTATTGCTATTTGTTAATTGATAATTAAAAGAGACATGAGGTAAGACAGTTTTTTTTGTTGTAACTGAAAATAAGAATGGGAACAATAAAAGCGAAATTCTCACAATAAGTGGGGATTTCCAGCGAATTTTGGAGTCAGTTGACGATACCTCTTCGTAAAGAAATCATCGATCTGATAATAAGAATAACAATAATGAAAATCAGTCATGGGTTCGGTGCTGAAACATTGCAGCCGTCGGAATAATCGGTGAATTTACTTTAATAAACCCGTTTCGACAACTGTTGCAATCATTAGTGCATCCGAAACCGGTTCAATACACAATTACCAATTAGCGTTTATTATTGTTGTAGACTTGAACTGCTCAAAATGGATTCAATTAAATCGAAAGAGAAACGCAAAGAATGGACGTGGAAACAACAGACGGATCTGATCAAATGGCAGAATGCACCGCTCGATGGACCTTTATTGAAATTCGACGATCCGGCATTGGCGCCGCTTGCTGTTGAATGTTTCGAATGCATCCTGCGATACTGCGGCGATATGCCGCTAACGCAAGACATGTCCGAAGTTAAATGCGTCTACACGGTTTTAATGGTAATTATTCTAATAATTCGCCCCCGATTCTGGTTAATTTTTGTTGTTTATGTTGCAGCATTGCCACAAATACGCCCAATTGCGCGACGAAGTCTACTGTCAACTGATGAAACAAACGACGAGCAACAAATCTGAATCGCCCGAATCCTGCCAACGTGCTTGGCGTTTACTATCGATTGTTGCGGCGTATTTCGCGTGTTCCGATCATCTGTTGCCGTTCTTGACGGAGCATTTGACCAGTGCCGCATCGGACCGTCGCCGTATCTGTCACGGCACAGCCGCTGTATGTTTGACGAATCTGCGTAAAACGCAACGTTGCGGTGGCCGTAAGAATGTGCCGTCTGTCGAAGAGGTGACAGCGGTGAGTGCTGGACGTAGTGCACGTCGTCAAATCTATCGTTTACCAGGCGGTGCCGAACGTGTCGTTAATACACGTTGTAGTACAGTTGTGGCGGATGTTATCAGCGAATTGTGTAGTCTGATCGGTGTGACATTAGAGGCGGAACAGCAGGAATTTAGTTTGTATTGTATTGTACAGGGTGATGCGTTCACGATGCCGTTAGCGGCCGATGAGTATATTTTGGACGTGACAACGGAACTACACAAAGCCGCACAACCGTTCTATTTGATTTTCTGTAGATCGGTGTGGTATCATCCGTTAAAACACGATGCTAGTCCCTTATACACGGAAGTTTTATTCAATCAAGTGGCGCCGGATTATTTGGAAGGCTTACTATTACGTTTAGGTACCGCTAATCTACCGCCGAGTATCATCAGAGATATGGCGTTAATTGCGGCATTATTACACCGTGCCGCCGATTTGAATCATTCGCCAAGTTTGAAAGAAGTGAAATTTCTACTACCGAAACCGGTGTTGGGGTTGCGGGAACCACGGCCGCCACAATGGTTGGCGCTAGTGCAAACCTCCTGGGGCCAAGCGGCTGGTTTACAAGTGGCGCGCGCCAAACACCGCGTCCTACAAGTGCTAAGCAACTGGCCCTTGTTTGGTAGTTCGTTCTTTGCCGTCAAACGTGTTATTGGTGATATCGATAATTGGCAAGAACATATATTGGCGTTGAATCGGAACGGTGTACACTTTTTGGATATGACAACGCACGAAACCATCCAACATTGGCCGTTCGCTGAAGTGATTTCGACAAGGAAGGTGCGTTCCGAGGATGGTGCATTATTTTTGGATATGAAATGTGGTAATTTGTTGCAACAACGTGTGACACGTTTACAAACCGAACAGGCACATGAAATATCGCGATTAGTACGGCAATATATTAATTTAGAACAGGCTAATTTGAGGCATCAATAATTGCTCATTAGTTTTTAATTTATTTAATTAAGTCTTTTTGTTTATTTTAATTACCTATTTGAAAATCATGGTATGCTCGATACGTAGTAGGCTGGAAATTGTGGAAAATCTTGTAGGTTTAGGGGAGAGAAAGACATACAGGGGAGCCAGTACCAAAAAATTCTCGAATTTGCGCAAGTTTTTGGAAATTTCGACCACAATTTCCAAATTAATGTAAATATGCTATAATTTATAATAATAGTAACGATAATAATTACGACAATTATATTAACAATAATTAATTAGAATTTACTATATTTTATACCACAATTATGACTGTATCTTTTGTTCTATTGTAATTATTTCAAATTATAAAAAATTAGACAATTAATTATTGATATTGTTTAACGTCTACATATTTTTGCATGTAAAATTGGTGTTTGTATTTTATATTAAAATATTTTAGCAAAAAATAAAAATGTTTTACAATTCCAAACTTCCTTTTGTACAAGGCGTCTGACAAGAACGAGGTGGATGATTATTGCAATAAAGTTTGGGAAAGAAAATGAGTTTTAAATTTTTCGCGGAAAATTTTTGGTTGATAAGACAAAGACCAGGAGCAAAAAACAGCCTTTGAACTGCTGCTTTAATGAGGTTCAATTTTTTCATGAATTTTGCTGAAATTGAGGCTTTTGAGTTAATAAATAATTCCGCAAAAAAAAGTACAATACGGCTTCTATAGTTCTTTCATTTTCGGTTAACAAAATTGTTGTGCTAAGATACCTTTTTATTGTTCGTGCACTGAAATTGTCAAATTTTCAGGATTTCAGAAAGATTCACAATTAATACTTACAGGAAACTACTCGAGGTGTCCGACTCACATTTTTTTGCGCTTTTGATATGTTGTTGTCCTTCGAAAAATAAGTGATGCATATTTTTTAAGGGGTGAAATGGGCACAAGAAGTGTGACGGCGTCATCTGCATCGCGTACTGTATTGGTTTTTACATCCAGTATGGAACCAGTTGATAGGAATTTTTTGCCCAATTTTCGTGCACCTCTATATGAGATGTAAATATTCGGAAACTTTTGATTAAATTCTTTGACAACTCGACGGATCGTTTTATTTCCTTTACCATAACAGTGAATTAGGTAAATACGTTGGTTTTTTGACAACATTTTTAACAATTACGGTTAATAAAAATAAATAAATAATGGCAATTACCATGACAACGCAAACTTACTTTTTGGGACTTGGAAAAATTTTCAACTGAAACCAACAATTTTAGATTTTTCTCTGAAACTAAAAGTAAATTTGAAAAGGTTAAAATTGAAATGGCCATTTCGGGACGAGCAAAAACTTTTATCAAGAATACATTTTTCTTGTAAAACGCAAAATAAAGAAGTCTTTCCTCTTTGGATCTCGATCCGTGGACATACTTTAGATAAACTTGAAAATATATTTCTGAAATTGCTTTCAATGTTAATATATATTTAAATCAAATATTTAGTTATTCCTATTATTTCTATAATTATTATCACATATAACTGATTTCTTACACTTTTAAATAAATCTATGGATTTATGTTCATTTAAGTTTGCTTTAGAAAATCTGTACTTATATCTACGGGCATGCGCAATAGTGAATGTAACGTTTTTAAAAGTCGTGTGCTGTAGACACTAGTTTCCGAACAAATTTACTACCCTACCGCGCCTAAAGAAATTTCATTTCACAAATATTATATTATCAGATTTTAATCAGAACAACGCAGGTTGTTTCTGGATTTTCTGAAAAAGAAAACAGTTTTAAGAGGTGAAAAAATTATTTTTATATTTTGATGAGAATGACTGATTATAAGCAGGAGATTTTATTAAATAATTTGTCACGTAAATATTTATAGAGTAATCCAATACCAAATAAAAATTGTTAGTAAAATTCGTATTTTATATTAAAATATTTTATTACAGTAAAATCCAAACTATTTTTTTTTTTGTACAACAGCTATGATAAGGATAAAAATGTGTTGCAGTCTTCTCTGCAAAATCAAATTTTGGTTGAGAGGAGAAGAAGAAGGTTCAAAGCATTCTTCTTATTATTACAAAATAAACTTCAGAAAAGAAAGCTTTGAGGCTACTGAGCTTCAACTTTTCATGAATTCTACTCAGATTCTTCAAGAAACTTTCGTTTATAGTTTCTTATTAAGTAATTTGGCAATAGAGGTTCGATTTGTTACATCTTCTGTAGTCTACAGAAAGTGTTTTATTCAAATTCTTTAAATTTTAGTTAACACTCGAGAAATGTTAACTAGAAATATTCAATAATCTTTGTATGAAATTCTCAAGGTTTTCAGGTTTGTACTAAACTCGTGTTGATGTACTGAATGTTTCAAAATTTCCAAGTTTTCAGATGAGTTATATGCTTTTAAAATATTCAAAATCTTGGAATGAAAGTCCAGCAAGTCGTAACTCTGAATTACAAAGTCTTTCAGTGTAGATTTCCACAATTTTCAGTTCGGAAAAGTTAACAAAATTTTATCAAAAACGAAAGTTGAGAGGAACCACCTGCTTACCATTGGAAACTGTTTTTTAGGGAATTATTTTAAGAGAGAAAGTGGGTGTTGAAATTTTTTCCTACAAAATGTGCTTTTGATTAAGATAAAAAAAGAGCAAAACATGTTTTGGAGATGCACTCCTTCCAAAATCGATCAATTTTCATGATTTTTATCTAAAGAAAAGGGAGATTATCTGAAAAGAAAAAATAGGTGTACAAATTTACCTTGCAGGAAAAAAAACAATGGCAAAACCTTTTTTTTCACAGTAGAAACTGCGAAAAACAAGCTTTTGAGCTACTTCGTAATTGCACTAATGAAGTTCAACTTTTTCATGAATTCTGCTGAAATAATTGAAGAGATTTTCATTTATAGCTTCTAATTGACTAAATTATTGGGCAAAAAGTTTTGATGGGTTACAGCTTCGCAGAAAAAGTGTTTGATTTAAAATGGTTTTTTTTCAGTTAACACTCGAGAAACGTTGGCTAGAGAAAATCCATAGTTTTTGCATGAAATGTTCAGAGTTTTCGTATTTAAATTAAAGTGTTATACTGAAATATATTTTTATTGTTCATGCGTTGAATTTTTATAACTTTCAGAGTGTTTGATGAAATCTCTAGAATGTCGAGAAAATAAATGGTAGAGATCGTTCACGCCGTAATCAACAAATAGTGGTGTGTCTGTTTACAAAGTCTGTATACAAATGTTTATAAAAACATGTTGGCGCTCACCTATCACGGAAGGTCAACTATCTATAAGGCGGCGTCAGGTTTATCGAGACCTGCAGTGGCGTAGAATAAATGCACATTATTGATAAACTGTATTTTGTTTTTGCCATTAGCGGGACGCCTATGGCATAAGATTTACGACTATTGTCTCGCTCTCACTCCTCACCTATACAGTTATCGTTGGTCGCATAAAGTTCCCCACACACTAACGCGAAAAATCCGCAGCGGCAGCGAAAATTCCGCAGCGACAAAATCGCGATGTCTGTATCACATGGCCGCAGACGAATATATTCATACCGAAGCGGCGCGAATTCGCAGCGGCAACGAATCGACAGCGTTTTTTTTCCGCGCGGATTTCGTTCGCTGCTGACAGCGTTTTTACCGCCGCCGCGATATATCGAAAACAGAAAAATAATTGAAATAGTTCGAAATTATGCTATTTTGTACTACTTGTCCCATGAAAATTATGAAAATATTCGGAAAAAGGATGAAATCTAGAGTAAAATTAATAAAGAAATAAACGAAAATAGTGTTGTACTTTTGTTAATATAGGTTATGTTGGCAATTATCACAAATTTCCGTCGTCGCTACCGCTGCGGATTTTTCGCGTTGGTGTGTGTAGTCCTGCGAATTCCGCTGCCGCACCGCAGGCGGAATTTTCGTGCCGCTACCGCTGCGGATTTTTCGCGTTGGTGTGTGGGGACACACACACACACAACCTACAGACTCCCTGCTCCCGCACATCGAACGTCCAGGTTAAAAAATTGACTATAGTTACATTTTTGGTGGCTCACGCTTTCCTATGGAATTAAATTTATAGAAAGAGGAGATTATCTAAAGGAAGAAAATGGTTGTTAAATATGACCTTACAAGAAACAAACCAGCTGAAAAGCATTTTGCAAATTTTTTGGAAGCTCTTGCCCATATTTGCCATCCTCTTGAGGAGCTTCTTTTAATAATTTTCCTTTCTAAGATCGACCGATTTTTATTTATAGCTCGAGGAGGTCGTTTCAAGGGAAAACCTTTTAAGTTAATGTCAATACCAATTTTTGATAGGTGAGAAGACCTTGAGAAAGAGTGGAGGTAGTGTAAAAGTGGGGAAAAGAGGCAAAAGAACAAGAACGAGAGGAAGAGGTAAAAGAACAAAGATAGAGGACGGAAACGGGACATGATAACAACAGAATAAATAGACAAAGGTAGCGAAATACCGTGTGTGTGACAGAAAGGGAGAGCTATGAATAAATTTGATCTAACTGAAAACACTTAAAATTCAGTTAAAGAATTAAAACTACAAAAAATTTGTACTAAAATAATTCGAGAGCAAATAGGACCTTTTGCAAGCATCGATCTGAGAAAAAAATAGACTTACGGAAGAATAAACAATTAAAGTTACAAAAACCATAATTTGTGGAGTCTTACCATTTTCGTAGCAATCCTCACATCCTAGTAGCTTTAGCATCAACACTGATACTTTCAGCACTACACAAAATGCACAATTTTTCGAAACAATGTTAACCCTACAACGACTCTTTGTTAACTGATTTGTTAACAAAAATTACGAACTCGTTCGTTTGTTATCAACCGCAGAAAAGATCTGACGAACAAACAAAAAATAGGTAAAACGTTAAAAATACAAGATTGATTGCGTTATTGGCTTTTTTTATTAAAATTATGAAACATAAACGAATACTTCTATACTTCAGTAGGACTATGTCTAGGTGTTTTTTGGGTCTGTTCGCCCCAATGTTGGGCAGTGTATTGCACATAACCGGGATCGCCGGGACCACTAGGTGGCCGTTCCTCAATTTTCGGTTGTTTACTATATTTGTACGGCTGTATAATACTAAACTTGTCGTAAGGACCTGTAACAATAAACGAACATAATTAACTGTAAACCAATTAAATAGAAATGATAATGAAAAATGCAGTAATAATGAAGAAAAACTGGCACTTTGATCAATGTTTATTAGCAAAGAAAATTATAAGAAACCTTGATCAAAGTTGAGTGATGTTTTATTGATTTTTTTTTGTATCCCCTAGGTCGCATTCTAGTTTTCTACAAATTTGTCCAAAAATCGATGTCTAACCCTTTCGTATTCGACTCCAAACGGGCGAGTGTTCCTCCATTTTTGGCGGCAATTCACCCGCCTCCTCATCACTATCATTATCATCATCCCGATGTGCATCTTTGCCATAAATATCAAAAGTGTTCGTCGGTCTCTCGTCACGTATCTTCTTATAAACGCTATTGTCACTGTACCGACCATCCGGATCAACTTTTAAACCACCAACATGCCCATTTGTCGCTTTCTGATTATTATTGTTTTTATTATTGTTAATTGTATCGAGATTTTTTTCGTTTTTTTCAATCTCTTTTTCAATATCATAAACTTGATCCTTGATTGAACGTGGATCCATTGTTTTACTATTAACTGACCTTGGTGATGTTTGCGAATGTGTCGAAGCTTTTGTTTGTTTGCGTGCTTTAGGACCGGCCATATCCACCAAAAATAATACAGCTGTTAATAACGATAACGATCCCAAGATTGCTGCATTATCAACCAAATTGTGCGGTACTGAATCGAGGGCGGCAAATTCCAAACTACCTATCAACAATATTCAACAACAATCAATATCTCTATCTCGATTCCAAGCGAACGTACCAAGTATTATGAATAGTAAAGCACCAACGCCCAAGAGGATATATTCGCTGACACGGCTAAACGTCGGTAATTCTCCGGTTAAACGACCGATTAATAGTGCCGCAGTTATGATAACGTAACCGCCGTAAGTAGCGTCAGCTACCGCAGATCCGATACGGTCCCAAGTAATATTGTTGAGTAAACTCCACTCTTGCGAGAGTTTCTGTAAGTAGAGGAATAGACGGGTCGCCTCATCATCTGTAACTCGCTTAAAAGCCAAACAACCAATCACAGTAGCCTGTCGAAACAGTTCACGATTAGTGTCGCAACTCGTTTTGATCCCAATCGAGATTGGGATCAAGATCATTGTTAATTTGTAAAATTTACCATTTCGAGGATTTTCACAATTGTCCATTTATCAAAATGTAAACCCATTTTGTTCAGATTTGCATAATTTCAGTTAATGATTTGTTTATAAACTGGAAAAATTTTACAATTTTATTATGAAACAGTTTACGTTTTCTAGGACAAATTTTCTAGAACATATGATAGGAATATAAAGACAGATTTGTCTTGGAAACCTTGACGTGTGTAACAAATTTGAGGACATATGAATTATTTTTTTCTACAGTATTTTTTTTTGAATACATATGTGGTAAAAATTGTTTATTTCAATCGGCTACTGCGTGACGAATTTTACGCAATTAACGAATGATATTAGCAACTTGGGTAGCATAACAAATATTCTTTTATAATTTATCATTTCCTGGATTTGTTTTTAATAATGCTGTTACATAATAAACAATGGAATTAAATCAATGAATCATCAATTTTAGATCCTGCGGCAAACAGAAAAACATCTGAGCTTTCAGAAGTTTTCAATCGTAGGCGGGGGCCCAGCCCTCTTCGTAACGCAAACATAATTTATCCCAATATCTACTAAGACATTACCTACAATTTTTGTAGCTAATGCCGCAACTGCTTTATGCATCCGAAGAACTCCTACGTTTGTCCAAGCTCGAAACTGAGATTTCGAGCTCAAGTCTAAATCTACCACTGATTGTAGAGCATGAAGCGAAGAAGTTATTTTCTACTACGTCACATCTTGATAATTAGTCATATTTTTGGAGCACTTAGAATGCTCCAGAACAAGCTCGGCTTGCTCATTAGGCACTCTAGACATAGCGACAATTTTTAACACCTACAATCTCTCAGGTTGAGTAAAGAGATATCAGGATTAGTACGGTTCTGCTTTAGACTAGCTTCTCGGTAATTTTAACAGTTGCTGCGCAGAATTCTAAATAACTATGCAATTAATTTAACTTTTGCAAAAAGCCCTCCCTTTCCCTTAATTTCCCGAAAACACTGAGTTTCCCTACGCACTAACCTTTAGGGACTACGGGTCTAGACAATACTGGAGATATGTCCAAACTCTTCTCCTCCGGTCGGTCGAGCAAAAACTTTCTTGCACAAAGCGTTCTGATCAAAGATTTTGGACAAACATGACCGAATTCGATCACTTTTTTCCCTTAAAGGTGCTAAAGGGCGCGGTCAATAAGTTCTCTACCTATTTACATTTGGCGAAGATAATCCAAAAGAAATAGACGGAAATCTTGTTGTTTTTTTTTTGGAACAAATGAATAATTGCAGAAATAACCGATTTACAGCCTTCTTCTAAGGGTTTATAAATTTGACTATATCAAAACAAGGAATTAAGAGAACAGATCACGTTTAGATGCTACTGCCTTTTTAATATCACTTGATGACAAGTTGATCAAACAGAAATCGATCGACTATAAATAATATGTCCAAAATTTCAATGAGCAAAGGTTTTTTGATCTACTGTAGTCTTCAAATAAACCGTATCTCTATCTAAAACGTAATTTTTGCAGCGTTAAAAAAAATAAAAATCATTGAATAGTAATTGACTGACAACAAAGATAGAGATTGATATCAGTTGACTGAATACGAATGATTATTCATGTGTTTACTGGTAAACAACAGGTGATCTTTACGCTCAATTTTCTAATAATTACGACTGCAACACAATTATTAGATCACCATTGAGGTCATCTTTTCGATTCATATTCAATTAGAATAAAAGTTGAACTAATGTGATTAATAAACACATCCGTTGTTCTTGACAAAAGCACCAAAATTAATGCAAGTCTCACCTGATACGGTTTAATTAACGATCACGTTTCAAATTAATTAAATAGTTAACACAACAACTAAAACACTATCTACATACCTGTGTGTTGTTGACAAAACGACTGGTAATGTTTTGAAAAAAATTAAAGCTTCTCAAATGATTGTAAAATATCCCTCCACACGACAATAGTATCCAAGTCCAAGTTCTAAGTCATCAAATGTAGGAGTAATAATTAAAAGAGGGGCGAAGCAACAAACAATAAACAATAATAAGGTAGTTTTTTAATGCATCAAACAAAAACTCCACCTTTTTACGATACTCACTTTCACTAAACAATTAATTTTGTGTTTTAACTTGCAAAAAATCGATAGAAATTTGTATACCTAGATTCAAGTAAGGTCTCTGTTATGTCTGCAAATAAATAGCGCTATTGTTGTGTTTATTGTTGTAAATATTTACCAATCGTTTGAATATCGAATAAGTGAATCATTATGTTGTGGAAATTGTGTTATCTCTTGATTTTTTTATGAAATAGTGCATTTCCTTTATGTTCTGATATCCGCTAATCGCACTGTTAATTATCAGAATAATGCCCTTTTTTACATTGAAACTATATAAATATAGTGTGTTTCATGTAATTAAGCCATCTATGGGCGTGGCTACAAAGGAGTCCAAAATTCTACAACGATAAGAATCTTAAGATAAAAAACAAAATACGATAAGAAAATGTAGACATATTTGTAGTAGGTCCAAAATAAAGTAAGGGCAGCGGGGCATTGCACTTTCTGCACCCCCTTGAGACCGGTCCTTAGTGGCATGTGAAGGGTTGTTTAACACTTCACTGTTTACGGTTTGAAAAAAGATGCAACTGACAAAAAAAGTACACTTTCATCAGGGCCGACTTGATCATAAATTATTTGCCTACTATGCAATCACATTTAGTATCCTTGTTTGGCAAGTTATAGCTTACGATTTAGAAGAAGTTGCAGTTAGTTACAAATGAATTGAGTTAAACATATTATTGATTCAAGAATTTATTGATCATATTAGAAGATTCTCTATCAATTTCTTTCAAAAGCTGATAATCAGTAAATAGAGCCAGTTTTTTTGGAGCGCCTTTTCGAATGTAGAAAGTTAGGAGCACCAGAAAAAGGTTGTCTAGAGCGGCGGAACCCACCATGTCCAATAATAATTCTGACATTCATTGTTATTTAAACTGAAACAAATTGGTTTAGACAACCTCTTCTTTTGAAGTTGAGCTCCTTTGAGCTGTAGGATTATGCGACTGCTAACTGGGGCGCTAAAAGAGTAATTCTAGCATAAAGAAAGTTTAGGAACTTTTGCATTAAATGTGCAAAGCAAACTAGCACTCTTGGGGAGGCACAAGAAGCTATCTGACGTCACTTCTGATAACGAGGTTGGCATTGGTCGGAAGGGCCTTTTCCAGCACGACACAATCTGCACATTTAACACAATTCCTATTCAAAAACAATACGACTATCAATTTGCTGTGCACGTAAAGATAATTGGAAATAATTAAATTCTTCTAAAACAGACAATAATGCTACTTTTTTTGGATCTTTTGTTTTTCACATACGATTATAATACATATACATATGTATATGTATATAGTAAAGTAAAGGTCATATAAATATAATTATTAACGATATATCTAACTGGGGAATAACGAAAATCTTTCACAACATTTGTCTATTATTGTATTATTTATTTGTAAAAAAAAATCATATTTAAAAAAAATACGCCAAGAATATCCTTAGAGACATTCTCTCACGTCCTTTTGTGTAATCATGTTGTTGTTGTTTTTTTTCTTCTTCTATTCTTCAATAGAATTTTTAATTTATTCCTAAATTATACCAAATTTTTATAATAATTACATTAATAATGTCAATGTAGAAATGTTATTTTTTTAAATGGAAAAATGTTAATTAACTTTAATTGTGTGTACCATTGGATAGCTTTCCTATTTAATTCTTGTAAAATGGTCAGAATTTTGTTACGGTGGAGATTGATTGTTTCGCTTTCATTTGAATTTCTTTAATTGTTGTCGTTTTATTGTTTATGGCAGATGATTTTTATTGTCGTAGAGAACAGTTGCGTTTAGAAAGTTCTAATGCCGCATTACCGATGAATCTAATAAAATAAGATCATGACCTAGCAATTTTCTCTTGACTTTGTTCTCATTACTTCCTATTTTATCTCCACTAAAAAGATAGAAGAGCAGAAAGAGACAAGGGGGAGAAAGAGATTCAATTCTTACCCTTATCTCATTTGGTTTCAGGTAATGTTAACACTTTCCGCACAACTGTTGTGGTTTAAAAGGCGATTGAATTCAATTTTTTTTTCTTACAGAGTTTCCTTTTAACCAGGCCAAGAGCCTGGAAAAAGTGTTTCTGAAGCACCTAAAATTTTCAAATATAAGCAAAACAGTTGCCAAAACACATGAAGCATAAAATGCAGTCTTGAAGGGCTAAAGAAAGCCTTTGGTACATATCCTGTTTTAGGGAGAGCTGGTGTACTCCCTATGAACGGTTAGCAGTTCACGCCTAGGAAATTACCTAAATATTGTCTTACAGAAAGAGGTGTCTTTCCTGTTATCAAATGCAACAAACACCTGTTTCATTACACAGAGCCGGCTCGAGAGTATAGCTGCCTGGAGTGGCATAATTTTTGGGGCGGTACTTTTTAATACGTCCTAAGCTGGACTTATTGTTAGTAGCATTTTCTTAAGAATGCTTTATTATTAATTGAAAAAAAACCGATAAAATACGGGATTGGGGAACTATCTTAGAATTCTTGGGAACTGCTGTTACATGCGGAATCTTTGATTCAGTTAGCAAAACATTATTTCCTGGTTAAATGTGTCAAGTCTTCAGAGTTCGTAGATCGGTTGTTAGGATAAAGACCATTACCTTTTCTCTTTTGAAAGTACAACAATTGCCAATCCTACAATTGCATTTTGCCTAGGCCATAGACTTTATCAAATCCACCGATGAAGTTTTTTTTGAAGTTACCAATTGTCCCCTTAGCCACAATATCTTCAATTGTAATCTGTTCCATTTGGGTAGCCGTATTTTCATTTACAATATATATTATTAACATTTTCCAACTTTTTTTTTGTTATTGTGAAAACTAGATTAACTGCATATATACATTCTTGATAAGAACCGAACAAAGGACACTTACATAACACGCTTTTTAGATTTCTTAGTTATTTCGAAAATTTTTTATTAATAATTAATTGTGTCTAGTGCTAGTGTTAGTGTAAGGATCAGTTCCTTTAGTATAAAAACATAAAACATAAAACATTGGCATAAAAACGGTAAATTTTCAAATAATTATTTTTTAACAAAATTAATATTGTAGTTTTTCTATCTATTTGTGTTACACTTATCGAGTTATCAACTGGAACCAAACCGTGAGTCTGTCTCATTTTTTCTCAACGGTACCCCATACGAAAAGGTAGATCTTTTGATTGTTTTGAATTGTTTTAATCCGAAATCTTTTCTGGCAGTTTTGAAGGAACACCATCGAATTATGGCTTTTTAAAATTCGACAATTAACGCGATTATTTTGAAATTTTAATTTTTGTACACAAAATGACGAAATGCGAATAATCATTTTTTTTTATCAGAAAAAAACTACTTTCGATCA
>JAEDXX010000469.1:0-43651 GCA_021725515.1 Epicauta chinensis
CTCCCTCATAAATTCATTCCAAATACACGTTTTGTGTTATGCTTCTTCTTCTGTTCAATAGAGTCTTATGATTAAAGTGAGAGAACACAATCCACATGGTTGGGTCGCAAGTGGGATACTTTTAAAGGCAAACCAGTGGTTCTCAAACTCATTTCTTTTTTGACTACCTTCTTGGACCTTGTAGTTCTTTACGATTTCAGATGTATTTTTTTGAAAAATGTTTACTTTCATTGTTTGGGACCTCTGGCATGGGCTGTATCTATTTTGCAAAGGGTGTGACACTGGTGTGTGAAGTTGACAATCTCACCATCTCAACATGCAATGTGAAAAAAGAGAAAGAACCAGAGGGGTTGGGCGGAATCCCTATATAGCGTTCTTTCATTCATGTGTAGAAATGAATCGGCAATAGTTTTATGGTTTTGGTAATGTTATAAAATAAAAAAAGTCTCTTATATATATATATATATACATATATATTAGGGTGGTCGTTAAAAATTATTTTTTGTCAGCCGCCCCAAAAAAACGTTCCTTTTGATAAAAAAATACGGGGGAATTTTTTTCTTTTTTTTTGGACAAGAAGAACACGTGCCGCACGGCCTTTGAAGATTATTTCTTCATGAAATTACAGTTTTTTCAAAATATCTCTTAAAGTAGACGGATTTGTGAAAAAATCATTGAAAGCAATTTCATAGAAATCAAATTCTCTACAAAAAAGGTCTCTTTTGATTTTTTCATAAAGTTCATATTTATGGAGATATTTTCAATAATGAACTCAATAACTTCATAAAATCAAAATTTTCAGACGTATAAACATATTTTTTTCTTTAATAAAAACCATTTGGTAACTTAAGTCACATTTACAATTATTAATTTAATCGTTTTTATTTCCGAAAAAAATATGTTTATACGTCTGAAAATTTTGATTTTATGGAGTTATTAAGTCGATTATTGAAAATATCTCCATAAATATAAAGTTTCTGAAAAAATTAAATGAGACCTTTTTTGTGGAGGATTTTATTTCCTATGAAATTGCTTCAATGATTTTTTCTCAAATCCGTCTACTTTAAGAGATATTTTGAAAAAACTGTAATTTCATGAAGAAATAATCTTCAAAGGCCGTGCGGCACGTGTTCTTGATGTTCAAAAAAAAAGAAAAAAATTTCCCCGTATTTTTTCATCAAAAGGAAGGTTTCTTTGAGGCCGCATTTGCCCACCGTTGTACTATATCAAACGTTTACACATTTCGTAATTTAAAGAGAAAGTCGATAGTCTCCAAACAATAGAAAAAGTGAAGAACAAGGTCCCTGTTAAAATTTTCTTTTCAAAATTTCTAATCAAATTTAGAAATAAGGGCCCTGCCTTTGATATTTTTTAAAGTCCCATGTGCTGGGGTGTTTTACAAACAGAAAGGAAAACTTGAGGTTCCTCTTTAATTCGTTTTTGTAAAATTCTAGTTTTTTGATGATTGGTGTTTAAAAAATGCATATTATTCGCTATTTTGACATCAGTTAGCGGAAAGTTAGCAAATATGCAGTCGTCGTGAATTCGTAAACAACCAATCAACATTTTGAAGGTGACTCACGAAATTTAACAAAAATAACTGAGAACTTCTTGAACAATGGCGTGAATTCTACCATAATTATTAAATTAAATCAAATAGATATTAAATAAAACTGATTAAATGGAAACAATTTTCAAAATCTATTGAATTACATTTTACCTTGATTGAAACCAGTGATTCAACTGCATCGACTTGATATTCAACAGTGATGGCGAACAAATAATTAACTTAGAAAAATTATAAATATTTCTATTTTTTTTAGTCTACTTTTCTGACGCGTGACATGCTACGAAAATTATGTTTCGGTTTTTCAAAATTTTGACACAACTAGCTCAAAAGGTTCGCCACCAGGCAGGTTGATATACAACCTGCCTACATTTTTCTGATTGAATATCGCACTCACAAGTAAACTAGCCATGGTGGAAATTCCCGATTTTTATGATTTTTGGTATATAAGTAGAGGAGATTATTCTGAGGCAGCGATCTCCAAACTGGGGGACACGAAGATTGACCAGGGGGGCGCAGTTTAATTGCCAATGCCGTCGTCGTTCTGATAAACGCATTTTATATTAACACTGATTTTTCTGCTCGCTGCAGTAGATACGTAATATTTTAACAATAATAATTCTCAAGCGGTCAGTCATGTTAGTGCGTAAGAAAACTTATTTGTCAAAGGTTTAACCCCTTATATCTTCTTTCATCTGTTTTCTAGTCAAAACAACCGTAACCAAATGAATCTTGAATTTGATTCGAAATAGAATATGTGTCGGCACTTTCTAAAATCAGTCGGTTTATATAACGCGTTGTCGTTTCATAAATGACTGGGCAGAGTGTAAAACGATGAATTCATATTTTGAAAGATTTGATTACTTGCATTGAGTTTTTGGGCATTTCATCAAACGCTAGCGCTCTTACGATGTTAAAAAGGGCATTACATTCTTAATCACTTGACATCCACCTGTCAATTAATTGCGACATTGTCATGTGTATTTTTGTATTCTAAACATATGGTACATGGAAATGAAACACTAACAGATATCAGCATATTATGTGACGTAGCTAGCAATATATAAATCCAATTTGTATCACGTGATTTTAAAAATAACTTTGACTATACTTGCCGCGCCGAACAATGGAGTAGTTACGAGGTATCATGTGCGACTTCATGAAAAGGCTGAATTTCACTGTACAGCCAAATTTCAGTAGTCGAGAATAAGTGATAACAAAATTGAAATAAAACACAGAAACACAAGAGCACGAAGCAGACAAGATAGCAATAATGAAACTATAAAAGGAGCCAATAGGAATCTATAGCTCAAAAGTCACGTGAAGATCACGCCGCTTGACTACTCGATCTCTTCGGCGCGTCAAGTATAGTAAAATATTTAAAAAAAATACCACAAAGCCATAAAACTGTTACCGATTCATTTCCACACATTCAAGGCATCGGTATAGGGATTTGGCCCAGCCTCTCTAGTTTCTTACCCTCGTTTTCCACATTGCAATGTTGAAATGGTGAGATGGTTAACTTTACAAGTTGTATCTCCCCTTAAACATAAGATTCTATTAAACAGAAGAGCAAACATAACACAGAAACGTGTATTTGGAATCAATTTTACGAGGGAGTATTTACGTCTTTCTTGTTTACAACTTCATAATTTTTCCTAAAGTACTATAATACCGGGTGCTTTTTCTATCTATGGTCGGCTGCGAGATCTCCCATTAGCCGTCAACTAAGAGAAATAAAAGTCCCAAGAACATGTACAGTCAGTTATCAAAAGTGGTGCGTCACCTTAAGCTTGAAATGCGTTTATCGTCAGTTTTAAATAGCTTATTTCCAATTGGTTTGCAATACAAGCGGCCCAAGAAAAAAGTCGTTTTTTTGTTTTTTTTTTTATGTTTTTTTTTAAGTCCCGATAAATTGATCAGGGTGAAAATTTTACCACAAAGAGAACAGCATAACAGGCGTTTTTGATGAAAACGTCGTGAGTGACATATTCACAAAACAAACTATATTCGACGATAAATTTTTGAAGTGAAACTTCTTCAGGCGCGCTTGGGTGTAAATATTTTTCAATGTATTTTCCCTATTTACCTCGGTGATTTTTGAATTTATAAATTAACTAGCACAGCCGGCAGACTTCGTCCCGCCCGTTCGTTGATTTATATTCATAAAATTAACAATATGAATTCTATTAATTAAATCGTAATCTGGCAAAATATCGATATGTTTGTACAATAACGTCAAACAAAGTGAGTTTAGAATCACTGTTGTTAACTTTTTAAAATGAAAATTTATAAATTAATTAATGACGTTAAATTATACAGTTGCGATCAAAAAATTTCGTACGTCAAGGACATCTAATTGTCATTTGGTGTAGGACAGTAATGTCCAAAATTTTTGACCGCAACTGTATCTATATGTAAATACAGTATGTAAATGTAAATACAGAAAAAGACAACTGCAGAAATAAATCGAGCTTTCAGGCAATCAATCAAAGAAATAAACTTCATCTCTAACCCAAGAAGTTTCACGTCTAACGCGCGGCGTTCCACGCACTTTCAATTTTTTTTTCAAATTATGACCGTCGTTCTTTGGCTTCGAAAGCGGAAATTTTCAGGAGAACTTTTTTTCGATTATGAATTGAATGGCTATACGTATCGCATTTCAAAAACGCTCGTTTTTCAAATGCTTGGTGGAATTTCAAAATTCTTAAGCTGAACCGTTTCCTCATCAGTTCAGACAACAACTTTTAGTATAAAAGAAATGAGAATACCACGGTGTGACAGCAGTTTCCCAATTTTTATCGATAACATAAGAAGAATGTGATTTATTATGAAAAAGGAAACGTGAAGACAATATTACTTATTTAAAAAAACAAAGCTAAAAATAAGTAGCATTAAATTAATTTTCGAATCATTCAAATTTATTTTATGTTATTTCAGTTAATTATTAATGAAGTCTTTTAATCCTAAAATTCGAGTTATATAATTTTCTTGAAAAACCGCAGAATAATCTTAAGCCGGTCCTGCGCAGTAGGCGTGACCATAATATAATACCAAAAGCGGCAGCAAGCGAATTTTGTTTGAAACTGACGCACCACTTTTGATGACTGACTGTACATCTGACGATATAAGAAAGACCCAGGAGCCCACAAAGATTCTAGCTAATCGGGAAATATGGAAAATTCAACCCAAGTGTCATATAATTATCCGTACGTCAAAGCAACTACCACCACAAAAATGCTCTCGATACATGAAATTCGAATATGTTTTTTTCATTTCTTCAATTTCAGTCAAAAAAAATTCAAAAGATTGGATGCATATTATGTGAAGGTGAGGATAAGTATTGACAAGTAAGACGCTAGAGAGTACAAATATCCAAAAAAACCCTGAGACTCTTGTATGTCACATCACTGCCCTTTGGCGTTAATTTATTTTATTCAAATTTCTATCCAATTCCCAAGTTGTGCCGTCATGATCCACAGTAATAGGCACGCAGTATTTGGGTCATCCGCAGTAATTGACACACAGTAATACGGTCAGCTACGCAGTAATACAAGCATTTCAATAGTTTCTTAAAATGCTTGTAAATAAATAAATACATTATTTTATCACTTTTGCTTTATGTTTATAAGTCTAAAACAAATTAAATATCATTATTAAAAAGAAATTAAATTAATAGCTATTCCTGACTTTTTATAGTACTTTATCAAAGTAGACCGTATAAAAAATTCGCAGTAAAACCCACACTTACCCTACATATCTATTATTATATTATATTGGATTCAATTTATATGATTAAATATTTTTTTACTGTTTTAAATTGATAGTCTCGGCTATAGTAGTTTGGGGCTCAATGATACACACGCCCCCGAGGTACATTGATACGTATCAATGTACCCCATGAATTTTTTGTCAGATATATGTAGTATTAATATTTTATATTTTTCTGTATTCAAAAGATAATGGTACGAACATTCAAACGCAAGACTGAGAGAACTTCAATCGATGAAGTTTCGATGGCTTCTGCGATATCTGACGTCTTGGAGGGAAAATTATCCATAAGAAGAGCGGCAGATAAATATAAGCTGAAACCTGCAACCCTACAGCATAGAATTGAAAAAATAAAGAAAACGGTAGGAGAAGACGTAAAGTTTTCATCTAAGTATACTTCTCAACCAGTATTTACAACAGAACAAGGGAAGCAATTGAATGAATATATAATATAATGCAGTAAAATGCATCATGGACTTACTTTAATTCAAGTGCGGCAGCTTACTTATCAATACGCCAAAAAATTGGGAAGATAATAAAAGTTCCGGCATAGATTGGATATATGGTTATCGTAAAAGAAATAATAATATTAGTTTGAGGAAACACAAGAACACGAGTGTTGCCCAATATTTTTCTTTTAATAAGACTGCTGTTGAAACCTTTTCTAAAAATTTAGAAGATGTTCTCTCAAGATTTAAATTTACAGCTTATCGAATAATTAATTTCGATGAAACCGGCATAACAACGGTTTTGAGTACTCCAAAGGTATTGGCAGAAAAAACACAACGTCAAATCGGCCAAATAGTTTCTGCAGAGAGAGAGGGGAATTGGTAACATTTGGAGGAATCATAACTGGCACTGGCAATACTATTCCACCTGTTTATGTGTTTCCCAGGGTTCATTACAAAAGCTTTTAAATGGTGCTTCCGAAGGATCTTTAGGCTTATCGTCTAGATCTGGTTGGATAAATAGTGACCTATTTATAGAGGTTGTTAAACATATTCAAAAACATACTAATAGCACAAAAGAAAGGCCGATTCTTCTAATTTGTGATAATCATGAGTCTCATGTTTCAATCGAGGCAATTAATTATTCACGTGATCATGGAATAGTTTACTTGTCCTTTCCTCCACACACGTCCCACAAACTCCAGCCTCTTGATGTTGGTGTCTTCGGTCCGTTCAAAGCAAAACTCAAGGTAGCTTTCAATGATTGGCACATTAATCACCCCGGAAAAGCATTAACTATTTATAATATTCCAACTCTTGCTAAGTTGGCCTATTTTGAATCTTTTAATAATAAATTAGCGTTTTCAGATGAGGATTATTCTCCTTGTGATATTTATAGCAACCAAGAATCTCAAGATAGTTTTAAAAATAATTCTACTACTGCCAATACTGTCGATCCCGAAAAAAAGATAGTAGGCGAGCAGTGTTTAACACCACCTCCTGCTAAAGAACTTTCAAATACTTCAAATGATTTTGAGTATTATAATATGCTTTCCACATCGAGAGCTTCTAAGGGAATTGATGAAACATCAACGACAAAATCGTGCATAACTCCGGAAGTGGTAAGGCTTTACCCGACAATTTGCCAAAGAAAACACAACCAGAAAAGTAAAAGAAACGGGCAAATTGAGAATTTACACAGATTCTCCAGAGAAGCGAAGAATAGAAGAACTGCAAAGGGCTAAAGATGAAGCAACCTTAAAAAAAGAACAGAGAAAACGTGTACAAGAACTAAAAGCTGCTCAAAATTTGCTATGAATAGATGTAAATACCATTAAAAAGCCAAAAAAGAGGGCTAAGGCTATGACTATAGAGTCAGACTCTTCAAACTCTTCTAGCGACATTTCATTACATGGGTCATTTGATTCTGAAGAGCCTGACATGGAATTATCTGATAATGACACTGTTAATACTGCTCCACCTGCAGCAAATGATCTTCAGGATGGAGACTATATTATAACAAAGGTAATCAACTCAGGAAGGAAACAACCATTCAAGCATTTTGCTGGAAAATAGTATGAAGATACGAAGAGGGTCAAGGAAACGATTTTCTAGTCTCTTTTTTGAAACTTAAACCGACTGGAACTTTTGTGTTCCCTTATATAAAAGATGAAGCTTCGGTTAATATCTCTAATATTGTGCTGAAATTACCAAATCCTATAGTAAAAAAAGGTACCAGCCGAACATCTTCTCTTAAGATTAATTTGTCTTCTTATAACATTCCAATGTAAGTAGGTGTTTAACATAGGAAAGTAAACCGATTTACTTTTAAAGTATCAAAAGAATCAATCAAACTAATGCAAAGACTGGTTATAAAAATGTAACGGCTGATTATCTTGTGCTTTAACTATTTTGTATGTTATAGTTTATTGTTTTGGGAAGAAAGCCTTTATTTTGAATTGAAACTAATTTAAACCTAGTCTACATAATTTACCGAATATAAGAAAATAAGTATGTTTATAGATATTATAGAAATAAATAAAACATGTTCGATTTTTAGAAATATTTCATTTAATTTATATTGAATACAAGTGCCATGTCCATGTATCAAACTACCCCAGGAGTGGTGTAGTTTGATACAGATTTCATTTCTTATTAAATAGGCTCTAATATTTTTTATGAATATATCTAATAGTAAATTTGACTTACACAAGTTAGTTAAATAAATACTGAACACACCTGAACACTTTACTTCGATATTACTGTCAGCATGTCGTTTTTCTTTGGGTTCAATAAAAAATCGTATCAAGGTGCCCCAATTCCCCCTACCCATTTTATCAAAGTCGATAACGCCCTTTTGGACGTCAAAGTGTAATTTCCCGTAGCGACTTAAGAATAGATCTGACGGAAAAATTTTGCTTAGACTTTTTGTAGAACGCTAGTAACAATGAGAAAGTCTGAGAAAAAATTTAGGGGTTGACGCGGTGGTTTTTACGCAGGGGGTGAAAATCTAACGGTTGTGGTTATTGGATGTAGAATTTAATTCCTAGTAAAATATCAAGAATGCATTTTTTTCACTGCCTTTGTAAAACATTAAACTACCCCGTTTAAGAGGTAGCTACGTTGTGGTCAAGTGGATATGTATTTCGTAGAGACTGTAATCCAAAATCGATCAAAGTTTATTGCATCGAAATCGGTCGATTAGTTCTCGAGTAAAACGCTTTTGTAATTTGACGCCCGGACTTATAAAAAAAAGTAAAAATGGATTTTTTTCCATTTATATGTTTTTGTGATCAGTTTTATCGATTCTCGGATGTATTTCAATATTCTGATATATTTTTAGCAGATTTGTGATACTGCTGAGTCAGCAGCTATCAGAATTTTCATATTCTTCCCTAACTATCTTACAAATTGATTTATTGTTTTTGCTTATTGCATTATGTGGTGCTTTTGCTAAAGTTCGATTAAAAATTTTTGATAATTTATCTTTCGATTAAAATCAAAAAAATCTCCATTCACATTCGCTTACCATGCAAAATTTTCTACGCTTCCTCTCTTTGCAAAACTAGTTACTTTTACATTTCCGTTGGCTCAGCACATTCCACATCTTGGGATTTGTTTGAGGACTTGGGACAATAACCGAACTATATTCATGTGTGTTAGAAAGAGACAGAACACAAACTGCTGAATTTGCGAAAAAAACGTATAAAGCTGGAAGTGCTCTCATTCAATCATCATTCAGTGCTAGTGAATTTTAGAGATGGCTCATATAATTGAGAATATATCCTTAAAAGATTATTTTAAATATTGTGGTGATGAGGTGTCTATTTCTTCAAAGTAAGTAATTATTGTTTAACGAATTCATTAAATTAGAAAATAAATTTCTGTTTATTGATTTAATTATTGAAAAGTGATGTAGATTGACTAAGTGAACAGAAAATTATTATCTTTTACTTAATTGAAATCAATTGATGGATTTTATATAATTCTAACATCTTTCCCTGCATGATTTAGCCCTCAAGCGGATTTGCTTCCACCGCAATCAACTGCAGCGGTAGTACCAGCTACGACATCATCATCATCATCATCCTCGGCACCTCCAGTAAAAAAATCAAAAACCAACTTAAGCTTGATAAAGGATAAGCTGGATGAGGAACGTATTTCCGACGATGAATTTAAACAACCATCTATTACAAAGCAGTAAGTGAATGACTTTTAGTCTTCCATTACAAAATATATAACAACCATAAATTATTCATTTTAGATCCAGGGATCCAAGGACTGCTTCTAAGGAGAACAAAGCTCCACCACGCCAAAGAAAGCAGCCTCAAAAGAAACAACCTCAACGATCAAAGTGAGTTTATTGAAACATCAAATTTGCTTCTTAGAAACCTTACTTATTTATTCTTTGTTCACAGAGGGAAAAATCTAGATCTTATCAAAGATCTTTTTGGAGAAGAAGAAGACCAGATGCCCTCTTCACAGGACTTCGTTATTAGCAATATGCTTGGTCAAATCAATAGCACGCTCCTACCCAGCCTCCACAAGGAGATATGTACTATTGAATCTGAAAACCTAGAGGCTGAGGAAAACTTTAGAAGGTTGCAAGAGAAACACCTTGAAGAACAGACGCAACGACAGGAGAGATTAGAAAAAGTTAATAGAAAAATTCAAACTGTCAATATAATCGTTCAAAATCTTGCTGATTTACAATAAATAGTATTTAAAACGAGATTTGTCTTTTTTCATTGAACCATTTCGCGCACACGTTTATCACAAATAGCGTAGAACGAACGTATTTTTACTTTTATATTGTTGATTGCAATAAAGTCTCTGTATGTTTTGTCAAAATATCTAGTCATAAACACTAAAGGAGCTACGTTACTTATTTAAGCATTATCAGCTAGAATAGTCTCAGCAAGTGGGATTAACGTTGTATTTTAATTTTGAATCAACAATAGAATAAACACATCCATTATAAGACAAAGCATTTAGGATAAATAAGACAATGACATTCCTTAGAATAAATATGTGTTTGTTTATTTGCAAAAACAATTACAAAATCATCCTTAATTAATTATAATCCATATTTAATATCTATCTAAGCGATTTAATCTTCAACAAACTTAACATTTGTGGTTTCACCAACCACTCCCTCACTAACCAAGTGAATTATCCTTCCTTTGGAGAAGTCATCATTTAAATCGTCAATTGCTTCCTCAGAGAACTTTTCAGTAAATCGATGAGGCAATATGGTCTTGAAATCCTTACATTCAACAACCACTTTGTCGCCATATTTTGTAGGGATTCTTTCGAATGATACAATTTCAAACTTATCACCTACTTTCAGATTTTTAACGTTTACAAATGGTTTTAAATGTAAAGAAACGTTAATATCTTCTAAAAAGGACGACATTGTACTCTAAATATATTCAAGTCTGAACGCAGAATGACTATTTCTACATTTCGCTGCAGTATATATAGCTTGAATACTCAAGTAGACATGCGCAGTAGCGATGAGCTTCACATACACTTACAACAACATGCTTTCAAGCACTTGAACCACAAAAAATATCGGTTTTCAGTTGGTACCACTGATATTTGAGGAATTTGAATTTCCCGCCTTTGCGCATGCGCACAACTGACAAGTGAGCCAGAATCGGCATTACTATACTACTGACACCCAAAGCGCAAAAATTGTATAAAGTCTTTTCAGATGTTCGAATGGCTGCCCGTAAGATACTTGTGCAATATTCGACTTTGAAGGAAAAACTTAAGGCCACTGAGAGTTTCACAGTGTCTGAAGATTTTATGAAGACACGCTTAAGGCTGTTTATTGTGGGCAAATTATACTTCATACTAGAAGTAGAACTACTGAAGAGTATGCAACCGGGCAACCGTAAATTGTAATTTGGGTTAGCTATACTAAACAGGAGGGTGTGGCCTCAAAAACTGTCCATATGGAAAAGGGCGGGTTTTTTGGACAATAGAGGCTTATATTGAAAATGGCGTAAGTTGATATCTATCGAACAGTTGCCATCTACAATAGTAAAAAAGTAGGCGATTTGTTTATACGCACACTTGTTTTTTTTTGCAATGTTGCTTTACAAAATAAAAATAATAAGCACTACTTTCAGTTATACCAGTTATCAGTGTCGAATAGACAATCTAAACATAAAACTTTATGCAAATAATAATATTTCTGTCTTTTACCTGTTCAATAATTTTACATGGGAACCTACTCATTCCAACATATTCTAAGAATTTATTTGAAGTTTTCTTTGTACACTAACTTAGATCAGAAAATTGTTGATATTTTCTTAGACTGTTTTAGCATTTTTAATGCCTTTGTATCCCCTTATAGGGGGCTGCCTGTTTCTAGAGGTACAACTATGGATTTCTCTAGGGGGCAGGTGGCAAGCCTGCCGCCGCCTTCGATGAGCATATAGCTCTTACTTTTCTTTGTTATTTTTTCGTTAACGAAAATAAAAAATTCGTTGTAACATTATATTATCCCCTTTTAGGGGGCTGCCATTCGCTAGGGGTAGATCTTCAATTTCCGCCGGAGAAATAGAGAGAGTAATCTATCGTAATCCTTTTCTTAGTTTAGCAATTCCTGATAACTCATTGGAATGCAGAAATAATATTTATATGATTCCTACGGTTAGTAAAGATCAAAATACGAATCAACGTAACGTTGATCAGTTCTGTTTTATAATTTATTCATCGATTGCTTGAATTTGCAAAACTATTATTATGAACAAACAAATAAATACACGATACATGTGCGTATACAAGTGCCATTAAATTGTTAAGAAATATCCAACTTCTGAAACTTCAACAATATCATTTTATCCTATACGCTTATCTAAGAAGTATGTGTCGGATTCAAATATGCAAAAGAACTGTGTTTATGTAAATTAATATTTGCGCGGTGATAAATGTGCATAAAAAACAACACATAAATATTAAATATTTGTTCAATTTTAATCTTTCCTGCTATCAATTCAGTTTTTGTTTGCAATTTCTATTATCCAGATTTTTTGAGAGAGCGAAATTTTATAAATGCAAGATGCATAATTAGCTGTTATTGGCATAAATATTGATGTAGTAAACAAGATATCTATAATAGGTGTCTTATGGCTGTGATATACTGGAAGGTTTACATATATTGTCCATTTTCATAGCACAAAGAATCAGCGCAAATCTCAACATATATACCTACTATTTTCGACATACATATATAAAGAACATACATATATTAGGAAGGTTTTTTTCAAACAAAAGAATTGTCGTTCAATGAATCGTTGAAAAGAGGCAAACAGTTAGAGAGTGGCCCAATTTCGATTATTTGCAAAATCATCGAAAATGGGCCACACTGTACAAACATTATTCCTCACAATTTCAGTAATTGCTAAGTAGCTGCTAATGCTGACATAAGACAAAATACAAAGAACGAAAACAAAATATCATTATCCAAATTATCTGTGTACGAAACAGTTCAATATGTGAAGAAAACCTAGCCACATAAATGATTCAAAAATTTCGAAGTGAATCTTCATAATTATGGAGTGAAATGCAATATCAATGCACTATATTATCTACGATAGAATAAGTTAATTAAAAAAGATGCTTATAGAAAATTATGAAGCCGACCTTTAAATGAACCAAATTAGTATACTGAAAAATTAAGTGCTATTAATAGAACCGAAAAATTATTGCAATTTACTAGACAGTGCATTAGAAGTTTCTTCTAAAACAGCATTATCAAATCCAGAACCACAGTAAATGTAAACTAGCAAACAAATTTTATAAAAGTTCAAAATTTGGAACATACCATTTTTGATGTTCGCACAAATAGTCATGATTTCTTTTCAAAAATGTTGAGAAAAGTAAAGAAAACAGTTGGAACTATGTAGGTACGTTAGCTATGCCTAACGTATGTATACGTCAACGTATAGTTATTTTGAACGAAGTTTTTTGTATAATCTAGATAATAATATTGTTGGACTTTTTACCCCGTAACTCTCACAAGCTTTGAATTTTATATTAGTGAGATACACGAAAAGTAGGTAATGTTTATGTGACAAATACTATTGCTTGTACATTGGGGATTTAGTATTCACAGAGTTCATAAGGTCAATCTTTGATTATAAAACAATAAATTTTACCTCAAATCAGATGAAATGAGATGTTATGCCTCAGCAATAGAGTACAATAAAAAGTTGTCTATAAACTGACTACTGAAATAAATAATGGATGCACCGGAAAAATCACGATCTTCATAATATTTCAAGAATGGGGCAAACGAAATTTCAATACTGAAGTTCTGATTACGTAAACATCCATATGTACCGTACATAGGTGAAGAATCACTAATTGCAAGAAGTAAACCTCACCGATAAACCGATAAATTCAAGCCCTGATGTTGATGTTGATGATATGAAAACAAAAACAAGAAGACTAACGACAGCAACAACACGGTTGACAGGCACAATTTGCAATATGAGGATTCACAACAATAAACATTTTTAAGTCGATAAAATGTCTCAAGATTCCTTCAGTGATATCAAATAGAAATGCCGGAGGAAAAAAGAGTGTTCGAGAATGTGGATTGTTTGTTGACAGTGACAAGAGAGGTGTTTACCTAATGACAATGCAATCGAAAATGTACTGTACAGAAAATTACAATAAAAAAAGTGAATCATATGGTAGTAATTGCAATATTAATTTATGATTGAAACTAGAGCCTACTTACATGTACCTAAACTACACATTATACTCATCGACAAGTGTTCGGGAAATCATAGTGATAAACATATTGTATGGAAATGTTCAGTGGCGTATAAGTAGAGCCTGTAGGACCCGCCCCACGGAAGGGCCTCCGGATTTTAAGGTCCCCCCAATAAAAAAAATATTTTTATAAATATATACTTATATTCAAACGAAAAATAAAATATTATCTTTGAAAAAATAACTGTCATATGAAACATTTTATAGGTAATCTAAAATGCAATCGATTGATTGGGGGTAAGATTTTTTTAATAGGGCCCCTGGTTTTTTTTGTGAACGGGTTCCATGTAACTTAGTTACGCCACTGGAACTATTGTTGTGATGAATTGATTTGGAAGACTAATCTGACTAACAAATAAGATAAGCTTGACATGAACGACTTATTACCTGAAATAACTTGCGACAGAAAGGGCAACCTACCAAATAGAAGCAAATTGAACTAGTGGCGCAATTCTTTGTGAAGTATTTTTTTTTAAATGAGTATATGTTTATCAATGTATATACCAAAAAAATAATAAATTAAACTGAAATTAAAAACCAGGTCACTACACAATTAATTAAAAACAAATATTTAGTACAGGTTCTTTTTTAAAATGTCACGGATTGGCAGTTGCCTTTCTTTTCGCGAATCAATTATTTCAGGCAATAAACAATTCATGTAAAATTTCTCCAAAATGTCAACCATTTTTGTCTTCCAAAAATTATCATCACGACAAATGATTTGCCAAACAAGATCTTTATCCGTACGTACTATGAAGTAACACTTATCTCTGTTTGTAATGTGTAATTGTCCTTGTATTTGGTACATGAATGAGTGCTGAGGTTTCAGTTCCAGGTTGCCAGATGTAGTTATAATAGAATGTTGTATTTTCTTCTTTTCGATTCCTTCTTGTACTGTCATTTTCTGGGCGTTATAGGCACATTTGATCTCTACGATTGCATCATCTCCAATTAGACCGTCCGGAGTTGCAGCTAAAAATCTCTTCTCTCTATCAATAAACAGTCCACATTCCTGGATCTTTAAACCAGTCCTCTCCTCGAATTCTCTTTTTGCTTTTCTTTCTCCAGCAATACCGTATTCTATTGACTTCACGTTTTTCAAGGAACCTTGAGACAAAATTTTGTCTACAATTGATTTTGTATTTGTGTTCATCCGCATATTACAAATTGTTCCAAAATTGCTCGCAGTCAGTCTATTTTTACGCTGCCTATGCCATTCAATATTATCTGATTGTCCAATTGTTTTTGTTTGAATGTCATCAATATCAACATTTGAAATTTCAGTGAGGAATGTTTCCTTGGCCAACTTTAGTGTGCCTTCGTCCATATCGGGCACATTGGATGATTCATTTCCATATTCAGAATCCGGGGGATTGAAACTTCGTTTGCGTTTTCGATTGATTTGTTTTTTTGTTTTGCTAATTTTTTCAGAAAATGAAGAGGTGATTTCTCAAACATTTCAATTATTTATTTCTTTAATAACCTTTTCTATAAAGGATTTTGTTTTATTGTAGTCGATAACCGCAGCGTAACATCTGCCTTTATAATCCCCTTTCAGAATAAAATTTATTCTTTTACCTCCGATAATTCGATTGACCACTGAATTGAAACATTCTGCCGCATTATTATCCACATCATACAATAAACTCAAGGACAAATTAGCGACGCCGTACAAACATCGTTCAAAATTTTCATACGCTGATGCATTCCTAAATTCATTACAACTATTTTCATCGCTTTTTCCAACATCGTTGCAGGAACATGCATGGCAATTTGTATGCACACCAAAAATATGTAACGGTACGTTTAGAATGTCACGCTTCTAATTTTGAACCTTTTCATGATGTAAAACATCTTCCTTGTTCCAAAATTTTGTTGCAGCTACAATAGCTGGTCTAAATCTCGTAATGTTGTTTAGAATAAAACGTTTAATCCTTGGCTTATTTGATAAAAATCTACTGCATTTTCTTAGTCTATTACAATAATTCCTCGAGACGTCGTTTAGACACTCAATTTTTTCAATGTGAAAATGTGGTCCATATGGTCATGCTTCGCATAATTTTCTATAAACAATAGAATCTCCATCTCCAATCAATTTACCGTATTGTAGGTTGTGCATTTCCATTGATTTTTTGAAACCCTCTACAATTATGTCGCTTTCCATTGCCGTAAAAGTCTTATAGGAATTTTTGAAACATTTATGGCTTTTCTCCGTATTTTTTTGTTTATTGTATTCACACATCCTACAATATTTGTTCCTTACACCTATAAATAATGTTTTCTTGGTTCGTGCGCCAATAATGCAAGCCACAGCTGATAATGAGTTGTGATTTGTCTTATAGGAGCGTTTGATCCATGCATCATCAACAATTACTGAGATTGTTGGAATTCCGTTTTCGAAATCACCGACTTCAACTGCCAACCGAAATTTCTCTTTTCCGGCTTCAATCATATCTTTAAACGCCGACACTTTTGTCTTGTCAAAAACGTCACCTTTTTTCATATATGTATGCTGAGGTATAGTAGGTACGTTCAACGCAGCCATAATTTTATTTGTTTGTCTCCAGCCAATTCCAGAGTCTATTGCTCCTGCAACTGCTGCACTATTCAAGTCTATATTATTATTTCACCCTATTTGCCCTGCTGTATTATACATCTTACATTTATAAAATAATGTCGTTCATGACCCAATTCTTCTTTCTTTAAAAAACCAAGGTCGTAAAAGCCGCAATCAAAACCTTTATGTGGCTTGTAGTGATTGCAAAAAAGAATTAAAATGAACTACGCGATTTTCAATTACTGGATTTTGTTTTTCACGATGTTCCCGCTTAGTTTTTAACTCTGGTAGAGGATTTAAAGTTATTAAACTATCTACACTGTTACTAATATCAGCTTGGATGGCCCTTTTTGCTCTTTGACGCCTACTTTTTCTCTTTACTGATAAAGATCATTTCTTCTTATTCATGTTAATATGTACTATCTAATGATACTGCTCTAGTCTGCTTATTATTATGACTAATACTGTTTATAAAAGAAAAACGTAAAAAAACAGTGAAGAACTTAAAAATCAAAATAAATATATGAACAAATAACTTAATTAAAGCGACTATTTGTTTTACTTACAGATACGGGGAAAGCAAAAAAAAACAAACTACCAAAATCAAAAGCCAAGAAAAAGAATTACCAAAACACGCACTATTCACAAACAAATAGAAATAGTATCGGTCCCAAGTTATTTTCTCGTGAGCGACGGAAGAAAGGGGTTGGCAGATTTCCAATGATAGTGGGTGTATCAGATAAAAGTAATGGCACAAAGAAATACATTTTTCATAGACGTCTCTCTGCTTATCATAGAAAAAAGTAAATCTTGAAATCGTAAAATAGAAAGTTACCTATATGACAATAGCGCCAATTTTCAATGGTTACTTTAGTTGCCTGAGAATTTATTTCTTCTAAGTAGAGAGCAAAGGACAATTCTGTTTTATAATCGAATATCCTTTTGGCCTCAATAAAAACATATATTTGATAATAGGATTAAAAAAACATTTTTTGTACTCTGAATATTTTATATCCGAAACTTCCAAGATCTGCTTTCAATTAGGGACGCCCTTAGATCGAAACAATCTCAAAGCGACCAGCTTCTGCACTTATAGTCGTCGTTGTCGACACATTTAAAAGTCTATGTAATATTCATATTTCCTACAAAAAAGCTTCAATCACAATAAAGATACCGGGTATCTAGATCAGGCGGAAAAACCGATAGGCGGATCCCAAATGCAAGAACTAGTCAAATTTTAAATGTTTCAACTATTTGAGTACTGGTTAAAAAATGCCGGTATTTCGAATTCTGACCTGACAATTGATAAGAAGCTGAAGTTATTTTAGAAAAAAGATCCCTCAATATAAGCTCATTCATTCTAATGATAAGAACTCGATATATCGAGTTGTAATAATAGTGAAAAGTCTCATATATGAGAGACCGGAGCGCAACAGCCCTTCCCCCAAAAGTTGATGGAAAAAATTTCTAATTCTTGTTCACTTATAATAAATTAGATGTGATTATCCATTTTGAGATGTATGCGTAATATTGGTATCTATCTATACTCATTATAATCTCTCTCTCTCCTTTTATCTGTAACTGATATAAAATAAATTATCTAAATGATAAAAGGTTTCAGGTGACTGAAGTAATGGTAATGATGATCATTATTTTTCTAAAAGTATATTTATCCGGTTGATAATTTCATCAAGATTCATATATAAAACACCATTACTTTACTGGATAATGAACTGATGATATAAAAGCAATCATTTTACCACTTTGCTCATCAATTGCATTTTATTTATAATGAATTCAAAAAAAGTACTTTAAATTAATTAAAATGAAGTATTATTTTTTTTTCAAAGAATTACATTCTAAATCTAAAATTCATTCATTCTAGTATTTTGAGAAAGAGGAGGTAATATTTATGATGGGGGTGGGGCTTGGCAGGGTAGAAGGACCAACTTCTTGTATATCTGTTTCATCTATTTTGTGCATCTTTATTCCTCTCACATAAGAATTTGGGCTCGTATTGCTGGATGCATAAGCATTTCTCTCAACGATGTATAAGAAAAGAATAATTGTATTGGTTGAAAATCTGACAGTCTTCGCTTTAAAATCCATTTTCCGGAAAACGGCTACTATTTTTCAAAAAAAAACCCTAGCGCCCTGTAGAATAGATTGATCTAGTTAGTTGAGTACATTTTATTTAATTATATTAAAAAGTGAACGCAAAAAAAGAAAAATTGGAAGCCCACTAAAACCACTATATTTGCATGTTTTTGGAAAAACTAAATGCATATTCAAAAAAAAAACCCTCGCGCCCTACACAATTAACATAGTTATCGGATTCTTAATCGACCTTCTCTTCAAATTCTAAATTGTAGCCGAAAAACGTCAAATGCGATTACCACGGGAACTAATGGGACCTACCGTAAACTATAACGGAAACCGTATCCGACCTTAAGTGTGCCAACATTCAATTTCATGATGTCACAACTGAAAAATCAATCAGATCCGGCAAAAGGCCGTCGTTTTACATTGAAGGAAAAAATATTATTTTGTCGTTTCTAAAATTGAGCTCTAAATCTTACAAATTATTAAGGACCGTTTTTGCAGATCCTTTAATGCAGGCCTCAACCCCCTCTAATGAGCACATCTAAGGACACATCTATTAAAATTCTGCCAGCCGACAAGGGTAATGCCACCGTAATCATGGATACCAACACCTACGATAACAAAATCAATGACATCCTAAAGAAGGGCAAATACAGGTTACTATCGCAAGATCCCACAAAGACAATCGAGACCAAAATATACAAAGTGCTAAAAAAGTACCAAAATTCCATCTCCGATAAAATAAGGACAAGACTGACTCCACACTACAGCAAACCACCACACCTATACGGTTTGCCAAAGATTCACAAACAAAACATTCCACTCCGGCCTATAACCAGTTCCCGAGGATGCCCCACAAGCGAACTAGCCAAATTCCTGTTACCTATTATACAACCTTTAGTAGGAAAGACAGAGACCTATGTCAAAGACTCCAAACATTTCGTAGAGATTATTAAAAACTTCGATTTATTACCTAATGACAAATTAGTGAGCTTCGACGTAGAAAGCTTATACACTAATGTACCCGTCTCGGAGTCTCTGGATATCATCAAAACCGAGCTATCCAAGGATTCATCACTAAAAGATCGGACCACGCTACCACTGGAAGGAATAATGGATCTTCTTGTGTGCTGCTTACACAGTGCATACTTTCAAGTCAAAGACCAATTTTATTCCCAAGAAGATGGACTGCCCATGGGTTCCTCCTTGTCACCTGTCATAGCAAATATATACATGCAGTGGTTCGAAGAGAACGCAATTGAGACCGCGCCGAAGAAACCAAGGCTATGGCTGCGATATGTTGACGATACTTTCGTTATATGGCAAGGAACCGAAGACGAACTTAATAGTTTTTTCAACCACCTTAATAACATCAAACCAACCATTAAGTTCACAATGGAATTAGAAGCCAACAATCAACTTCCATTCCTAGATGTCATGGTTGACCACAAAGATGGAGCGTTCAAAACATCAGTGTATAGGAAACCAACACATACAGGACAATATTTCGACTGCACATCAAACCACTCTGCAGCAACCAAACGAGGCATCATTTGCAGTTTGTACAATCGAGCCCGAACCTTATGTACTGACAAGGATAGCCTCGAAGAGGAAATCACACACATAACATCGGATCTACAGCAAAATGGCTATTCCAAAAAAACCGTAGACAAGATCATTAAATCGTTGGACACACAAGAGCAACACCAACGACAAGAACAACAACAGCAACAGACTCTACGTTCCTTAACAATCCCATACATAAAAAGAACGGCCGAGAAGGTAAGACGCATAGTACAGGAATACAATATAAAGAAAGCTTTCAAAACTGACAACACTATTAGGAGCCAGGTGACAAAAACAAAACCAAAAGATATTCATCAGAAAGGAGGAGTATATAAAGTTCCGTGCGAATGTGGTGAAATATACATCGAGGAAACCAAACGTCCATTGCAGATAAGAATAAAAGAACATAAAGTCCACACAGAGAGAGGCGAAACAACGAAATCGGGCATAGCAGAGCATGTATGGAGCAACCAACACCAAATCCAGTGGGCTACAGCAAGATTCATCCACAATGAACAACACTGGAAAAAAAGGAAGTTTGTCGAAGCAGCAGTAATTAAGTGCGACGAAGCAGTTTTCAGCAAACCGAGCATTGAGATTGCGAATGTCTGGAAACCCCTTCTATCGAACATTAGACATCTGAAAATGCATTGAAGCGAAAAATTGGATTATCTCGATTCCGTGAATTTTCAATAGTATAAAAGCAATTGTAAAAGTAGCCTAAGATCAGTATGTATTTGATAACGGACGGGAATTCTACACGCTCGAAACGTTATACGAATTGTTAAAAATAAAGACAGTGAAAGTTCAAACATGTGTGTTAATCAAGGTATTACATTGTCTAAAAACTTTAAACAAACGTGCTTTCTTTGTTATAATTTTTGGGTTCTGTTCCGCCATGCGTCACTATTCTAATACCAACTTAAGACTTCAAAATTCCTAAATAGCATACTGTATTGGAACTAAACAGTGGGAATTGTAGAAATCAACGAAGATAAAGTGGGATATATTAGCCAGCATAAATAAAAATAACCTAATTTTTATTTATTCTGCGCATCGTAGTGACCGCCCTTAAATGGAGGAAGGATTCGGTTGAAACTGCTTCTTGGAAGGACCTAGAAAAACTATACAAATTAGAGGATAGCAATGAGGACTATAGATTATGTAAAAAATTAACAGACATTCATATTTACAACAAGAAAAAAATGAAGGTATCCATAGCTAATCAGATCTTCAGTAACAATGTGGCCGCATCCATGCGGGCCCTGGCCCGATTAGGACCTGAAGGAATCAAGTGTTTGACAGTGTCAATGACGTGTCTGTTGATCCAACTACACCTGGAAAAACACTAAGAACGGCCGTTACAAAAACATCGGAGCATATTAAGTTGTGGAATGAAGCTATCAAAGTTTTCGAAAGTGTACTCTTTTTTAAAGATAAAAAAGTTATTGTCCCGCCGGCAGTTAAAAATTTTATACACACATTGAACTGGTTAAAATATTTATGGTTAAAAGAAGGATTGCAATTTATGGGCCTGCAGAATTTCAAACAATATCCAGTGGAAAAATTTTTTGGATCCATTAGGGCTCTTGGTTTTTGAAATATTAATCCCACAATATTTAAGTTAATATTTAAAGCGCTCGTAATTAATAACTTTCTCTCAGTTCATTCATCTGGAGCAAACTGTGAGCACGATAAGTTGCCCGCTTTAGATCCCTTAGAGGATTTTTTCACACAGTCGCATCACTATAGTTCACCTCTTGTTAATATACCTCAAATCTCGTTTGAGGAGTTTCCATTTAATGATTCATTAATTAAAAAAGGAAAATTGACGTATATAGCAGGCTATATTGCCAGACAAGTTCTTAAATCTGTAAAACATTGCAGCCGATGTAGACAGGAGCTTGTAGGCGATACAATCAAAAGCTGCAATTTTTTGCTAAGTGGTAGAAATTATAATTTAACCGCCCTATTGTATCCATCGACGAATTTCAATTACATATTTCAATATACAACATTTATATTAAGTAAGGCTCTACGTACAGTATGTAGTAATATTAATTTAAGGGACATATTATATACAATTGCAAAGAATGTTGTCAAAAAAACCGAATTAAAATTTACATGCAATGGACCAAAAATATAAACAAAATAATGAAAGGTCATCTTACAGTAACAATAACGGACGATCACATCAAAAAGAATGCTAGACAGAAATATAAAAAACAAAAAATACATGGAAAAAATAAAGTGTACAAAAAATTTAAGTAGATTAATTTTTGTAAAATAGCTCAGTGTATTTTTTGTAATAAATATATGTATAAATATGTGTTAAATAAATTGTTTCATTGAGCAGTAATTGATTAAAAAATAAACCATTAAACGATCGGTTACAGAAAATCTTGTTAGATATTTATTATTAGTTAATCAGGGTTATAATTACATGAAAAAGCTTGGTCAAATAATTATGTAATAATTATTTAACAAGATTTTCTATAACAGATTGTTGAACTTCTAGAGTATTTCAAATCATTAATTAAATGACCCGCCATTTGTCAGTAGTATTCTTGAGATTTTAATAGAAGTTTCTGATGTATATTTCTCTTATCAATGCTGATAGATACATTTCGACATGTGCGCCGCATTGAAAATCGGCGGTAGCGGCGTTTGAAAACTTCTTTTTCGGCGGCGGCGGCGGCGTTGCGTCTATAAAAAATGACAGCGTCTTTTTTCGGTTCTGATATTTTAAAATTAGTATTAAACTAAACAATAAGACGGATTATTATCAAACTAGCACACAATTCTAGATTATTCTAGAATTAAATGTTTATTACTCAAACTTAGGTCAGAAACAACAATATTCAGTTTACGTGATTTCATTTGTTTTTTTGTTTTTTTGCTGACAATTTACTTACTTCACAGTTCATAGAATATTATATGAATGTAGAATAAATAGGCTTAACAATTCAAATTAACTGAAATATATAATAATATTCAATTTTTATTTATAACTGATAATATCTCTATTTTATAGAACGCCTGACTAAAACTGATATTTAAAACAGTCATTTTATAAAAAGATTTTTTGCTCTTAAGCATTTAATAATAAAACATTTCAAAATATTCATCGTTTTAATACAATCTGTCAAGCCACTTAAACAAAGACTGGCATTCGTCTAAATGACGGATTTAATATTGTATATATTAATTTAAGTTAATATACTTTGTTAGAAATATAACTTATTAATTTAAAATTCCATTTGAAATAATAATTTTTAAATTTGAATTTCCCGGTAACTTGATCTTTGCCTTAAACCTATTTAATTTCGGACTGAAACTAATTTTATTACAGCGTTCTGTCGTTGTTTTGTTGTTGTTTACAGCGCCATCTAAATTCCCCAGCATATCATTATTGACACAATTTTTTCTTAGAAGTGTTGACCCCCTGATAATATTACTTTGCAAGTTTATTATTTCTAATTCTAGATCTTCGATATTATGAAGCTCGAAATACACTGAAAGTATTTCAAGGACATCATCTTCAGTAACATTGAATGGATTTATGAAAAATCTTAGAACGGGTTCTAATGCTGCAAAATCTTCAAATCTAGAAGAAAACTCTTCTATTAGCTTATCTATAATTTCTAAATATGATGTAGCAGTAAAATTTTCATTATTCAAATTTAAACTCTCAACAGTATATTTTATATTTGGGAAATGTGATAATGATTTTTTCAATAGATGGGATTTCAACAACACTAACTTGCATTTAAATGCATTTACTGCACTAATCATGTCAGCGATATGCTAATTTTTCCCTTGTATTTTTAAATTTAATTCATTCAACTTTGCCGTTATATCAGACAGAAATCTGAGGTCGATTAGCCAATCCTTATTTTCTAATTGCTCCTAAGATTCGCCTCTTGATGCAATAAATTCCTTTATTTGTGGCAAAACCATGATAAACCGCTCAAGTTTTTTACCTCTGCTCAGCCACCTCACTTCAGTATGAGGCAATAATAAGAAATAAATTTCGGGAATAAGGAATCCTGTCTACATAAGGCAATAAATCCTTTTTTCTTACCAGTCATCGCTGGTGCCGTCTGTTGTAATTGACGATAACTTTTGTACAGGTAATTTTACATCTGTTATATACTTTTTAAAAGTAGAAAAGATATCTTCTCCTCTGGTGCTTCCCTTTAATGGCAGAACTTTAAGGAATTCTTCTTTTGTTGTAAAATCAGAAAATACCATCTTCACGCAAATTGATGATTGTGATATATTTGTCACGTCTGTCGATTCATCCATCTATAGCGAAAAGAAAATACAATTTTCCATATCATTTGCTAATTCTGCCTCCAAATTCTCCGCAATTACTTCAATTCTTCTAGTAACAGTTCGTGCTGATAATTACAACGTGTTTATAGCTGAAACTATTTCCTTTTTATTTTAAATTCTTCAAAAAGTGAATCAGCAGCTTCTAACATGGCTTCTTTCACTAATTCTCTTCTGTAAATGATTATTTATTCTTAGCTAGCAAATGCGATATTTTATATGACGCGATCGTTGCTGCTTTATGTTGTTGCAGTGGTTTAGTAAAAAACCTTTGCTGGCAAGTTATTGAAGATTTTAAAGAAATAATTTTTGTTCTTATAATTTCAGAGTTCATTATCAAACATGTCACTTTCAAACATGGTATGAACGGTCTTAAAATGTCGTTCAATATTACTTTTCTTGGGAATCGCAACACTATTATAACACAACAAACAAATACACCTTATTAATCAACGAAACAATATAGATGTTCCCATTCATCGTAAAAATAATATCTTCTTTTTCTTTTACTTTATCCATGAAGGGTTTTGAAAGAAAAGAATTATTTCGAGTACTTGGTAGTTTTAAATGCACGGTCTACGCGTGGTCTATTTGAAATACGATCACACACTAACAAAAAATACGTGCGTGTTAGTAGATACGCTCAAGGTTAGCAAACTGTTAATCTATGCACAATCCTAAACTCAACTGACTACTTGCTGTATATCGCCGTTTGACAAGAGTAAGTAAATCGCTCTGGCTATCATACATTTACATTAGTCCACCAAGGGCGCATTAAAAATTGATCGGGGGCGCCATGGCGCCGGCGGGCGCCGCGTTGCCTACCCCTGATATAAAGAGTTAAATCATTTTATTTAAAAGTGAATACAGTACAATATGAAATATACACCAAAACTAATGTAGCTTGGTACATTAGAAGAAGAGTGGAAGGAAGGCTCCTCCTCCAATTATGTGGTCAGTGGACGTTAAATGGTCGGAGGTTTTTATGTGTATTATTTAGACACCTCCCACTGTTAAGATACGCATACTTAGTCAAGGTTAATAGTTGCTATAAATACGTGTACAATTTAACTGATAAAGCGAGATATATCAACAAATGAATCATTCTTTTCAAAGTTACAAACAATTTAATAGTCCGTTGCTAGACATACCATAACATTAGACGCTAGTTGGTGTCAATGGAATTAAAGGAAATTTTGCACACAATGTATAATTTCTTAGAACTATTATCTGATAATTCGAAAATAAAGTAACTAGGCATCTGATTTTTCATTTCAATGTTCATTTATCAGATAGTTTTGTCTGGTAGGTAAAGAATCGTTTTCTTTTGTAATTTATACAATTTCATTATTGGTATTTATGAGTTTTTAGATAATTTACTCGTGTACGGATTTAATTTGTGATTCTATAGATTGGTCTTTTAATAAACATTGATTGAAATTTGATTCTGAAAACAAACAACACATGTTTGTTGATATTGCTGTCTTAACAACAGTGGGCGTCAAACTAATTAATAAACAAAAAAAAACTCCTCCCATTCGACCTACTCTGATCATACAATTGTTCTATCGTATGTCATGAATAGGAGGAGTCTTCATCCCACTTTTCTTCTAATGTACCTCGATGAATTTGGTCCCCTGTATATTGTTACAATATTATTGTTTTATTGATTACATTTTTCTTATTTTTCTGGAACTATACCATTACTCACTTCCAAATTCAGTTGGTGTAAAATCTATTTCGTTGTTCTGACACTAACATGAAATGATTTTGAGTTTCGAACGTTTTGTTAATGTCTTCCATTCTTGGAATTAATGATGAAAATCTTTTTGGTAAAATCACTAAATTTGTAAAATTATTAAAGCAAATTAAAATTGATTCACCGAACTTTGTATTCACTGTCGACAGTCTATTTATATAATATTTGGTGTTTATTTCTAACTCTGACACTTTCTTAAAAGATTGAACAACCGTTTAGTAATGATTATACCATTGACTCTACCATGATGATGGTAATTTGAAACTGGTTCAAAGTACAGTAAAACTTTCCTGCTTACACTTTCAACCCCTACACCCGTATTAAAAGAAAAAACGTTACCATGTTGGTATTTACAAAATATCACCATATGCGACCTAATAGTTATTATTGTAATTATTAATGAATGATAATTACAATAATAATTATACTGAAAAAAAACGTTAGAATGTATGTATTTACAAAAATACCATCTGTGACTTAATATTTTTTCAATATTATTATTTTAATTATAACTTAATAATAATATTTAAATGTGTGTGTGTGTGTATGTGTGATTTATGGTAATGGTAGTAGTTAGTGGTGGGTAAGTCTATATAAATCAGTGCAACGCAATTATTCCACAGTTAAAGAGGTTTTGTAAATAATAAGATAAAACAAGATTTACTATTATTTAAGGTAGTACCTTCGCGACAGTCGGAGCAAAAAATTTATGTTCGAATATACAGTAGAGTCAATAATGAGTTAATATTCCTAAGCCCGAACCTTTTTGTTGTTTATATACCATTTCTAGCCAATCCCGAACGAGAAACCGCCTGTTTGAAAAATCTGGCAACACTGTGCGAGTTTCAGAATTTTTTCAAATAAAATGTCCCAAAAAATTTATCACAAAGGCAAACTAATTAAGCAAAAAGTCCTAAAGCAACGACTGAAAGCTATTTCGGCAATGGCCGAAGCGACAATACGCAAAAAAAAAACGTTACTCAACACATCGATAACGGTGCAGTGTTGCCAGCTTGTTATTAGTGTATCCCTTCCACTACTGAAATGTGACAACTCTTTCATTATTTATTTACGAATATCTTAAAAACTGTGCAGTAACGATGAATTATTATTATCTTAGAAAATTCGTTGATTTTTATTTACTGTTAAGTTAGTTTTTTATAAAAATCTTAAGAAAAGTTTCTGAGATAAAAGCATATATGTGCGAAAATTGTTCGGTATTTTGTATAGCGTAATGTATAAGAGTGTCAAAAACTCGAACTTTGGAATTCAAGATCTCCGGAACTGTATAGTACAGAAATTTCATTTTTGCACCGATCGATGAAGATTCATTTGAAGATTAATCTGACAAAATTTTAAAAAAATCCTAAGAAAACCCACTTGGCGAAGGTACTACATTAAATGGTTTTATAATAATTAGTGAAAAAGAACATATGTTTTAAACGTTAACTTTAGCAGTTGTGCTTTTTAAGCAAAAGTTATTTTATAATAAAGATCAGTTTCTTATTTTAAAATCAATTTTTGTAACCTATTTTCAAAATTATTTTTTCGGAAATTACATTCAAAATTTTGTTTCGTAAGTTATTTTTAAAAGTAATACCTTCAGCACTTGTGCTTTTTAAACAAAAGTTATTTTATTATTAAAATTTTTTTTATATTTTTTCGGAAATTAATTTCAAAATTTTCTTTTTTTGTTTCGTAAGTTATTATTATAATTTCATTTTGCAACAATAGTAGTCATTATTAAATTAAAAAAATTTTATTTGGATTTATTTTTTTATCATTATTAAATACAACGAAATCAAACGAAAATTAAAAAAAAAATTAATGGACTGAAAATAAAAAGAATTATATCAACGGATTATATCGAAATGTAATGAACGAATCCAGAATAAACCGTTATGAACAATGTGAACAAGAAGAACAAGATATGCAAAGCAATTTCACAAACGAAATTTGGGTTCATGACATGAAAATGAAAGGAGACTCTATTAAAAACGAAAAATTAGTCTCATTTTGCTGAAAATTTAGCCGTTAAACAAAAAAATTGAAGCTTTAAAAGTCAAAGACAAAAATAATACAGAAGATACCCGAAATTTTTAAGAAACAATGAAAAAATATCAAGAGATCATAAGTCTTTGGAAAACAACATTGAAATTTTAGAAAATGAAAAATTTGAGCTAAAAGAGCAATTAAAAAGAAAAAACAAGAATTTCATTCAGTATAGGCATAAAAAAGGTAAGTATTAGGTAAATGTTTAATTTAATTAAATTAAAGTTTTGTTTGAATACTTTCAGTTTCAAAAAATAAAAATAACAATGGTGATTATGACCACGAAGAAATAAAACAAAAAAATCAGCAGAGTAAGTTATTGGATTTATAATTTTTATTCAATCAATTACATGTTAATTTTTTTCAGCAAACATTAATCCAAATCCAACAACAACGACAAATAACTTTGCTCCATATTCAAACAGTTGTAAGTATTTATAATTTATTTTTTATCAAGCATAATTTTGGAAAATTTTCAGATGGTTGAACTGATGAGGAGTGGCAAGCCTTATTACAAAACGCCAGAAATCGTGAAGATCCATACTATAGTAGTAGTCAGTTTTGAAAACATGTTCAAATTTATTGATGTATTGATTTATTTTTCTTTTTTTTTACAGTGAATGATTTCTTAGTGAAGCTTGTCTATGCCATTTTTTTTAAATTTTAAATGTAAGTTACTTTTTTAAACACATAAATCTTGTTTTATCTTATCATTATTTGCAAAACCTCTTTAACCACTTAACTTCAAGATTAATTTTCTATATTAGTTCTTTTTAATTTTCCTTTTTAAAAAATTTACATTATTTTTTCAGTATTAGTTTTAATCAATGGTTTAGAAAAAAAGTACTAACAAAATTAATTGATTAATTTTAATCTTTTCAGCCAGTCTGTTTATCAAGTCAGTTTGTTTTAAAAATTAATTAGGTTTTTCATTTTTCATTATTAATTCATTTCAATTTTCAATTATTTTGTTTTTCATTTTAACTTATTTTATAATAATCAGTTATTATTTTTTTAGAATTAATGAAAAATATTTTTATTATGCCCAAAATTTAATGGTACCTGATTAATAATCATTATTAATAGAAAATATTTTTAATACTCTCGAAATTATTCTCTATTTTAATAATAATTTTTTTAGTATGCTTTTTTTAAAAATTTGTATTAATTTCTTTATTATTGATAGAAATTTTTTTCTTTTTTAAACAGGCAAAACTACTTTTGTAGCAAGAAACCCCACCATCTATGCAACCCGCACACACCTCTTTCCGCGATTATCCACTACCGCCAATATCCGCTATATGGTAGCCTCGGATACAACTCACAGGCACAAGGTAAACAGATAGGAAATATAGAGCCGACCTTCCACAACATCAGCATTTTTCTACACCATTGGATCAGAAAGCCTGCAGCCGTTGTACTGTCAGCACAAGAGCCTGGTAGCCATTGTACTACCAGCACGAGAGCCTGCTAGACGTGTTATAACAGCTACCAAAGCCTGAGGTATACCTAGACATGTGCGCCGCCATGAAAAGGCGTCGACGCCGCCGATAAAATACCAACGCCGAGCGCCGCCGCCGATTAATACCTACGCCGAACGCCGCCGCCGATTAATTCTTTCCACTATAACGCCGCCAACAATTTTTTTCAACAAAATATGTTATTTTTTATTCCTTTTAATTAAATTTTCAAAAGTTGCTTTGGTATTTTCTCATTTTACATACATCAACAAAAATGTTGATACTCGTTGGACTATTTGCTGATAACAGTAGTTCCCAGTATTATATAATATAAACATATTAAGTATTGACTAAGATGATATACCTAATGTGATCGTGATATACTTAGAAATTGTTTTGACAAAGATCTGAATTATCAACGGGTTATTAACATAGAGATATTATAAATAAAAATGCGAATATTATTATGTATTTCAATCAATTCAATCAATTTGAGCAATTAAGCCTATTTATGTTACACTCATATAATATTCTATGAACTGTTAAATAAGCAAATTGTCAGCAAAAAACAAAAAACAAAATAAAATCACATAAACTGTATATAGGTAATATTCTTATATTGGATCTGAGCTTGAATAATAAACATTTAATTCTAGAATAATCTGGAATTGGGTGCAAATAGAAAAGTGATCTATTGACGCAAATGTGTTTTATATACGTTCTGCAACTGCAGTTAGTGCGACGTTAGATTGTTTCAAAGTTTCTTTTTAAATACTATAATAAAATGACAGCCCCGTCTTTAAAAAATTTAGAAATATTCACGGATCAAAAGAAAAGCTTTGTGTGGCGGTATTTTGGGGGTCTCATGATTATTGAAAACAACAAACGTAGAAAAATTTACACTGATTTTGTTTATTGTAGTCTGTGTTTAAACCAAAAAAAAACAAGACAATCAATCGTTAGAAACTTAAGTATGCAAGCGTAATATTAAAACTCTTATTATTATTAAATTATTATTATTTCTAAGGATAATATTATTCATTATATTCAAAATCAAAGAACTCTCCATAACAGATGTTATATAATATATCTATATTATTTTTTCTTAGAATAATCATTAGATCTTATATTTGAAAATTAAATACCTATATGTTACCAGATATTGTTGCTATTATAATCAGATACCAATTCAAACAATTTCTAATTGTTGGTCATTTTTATACATAATCATTAGCTGTTGTATTTGAAATTCCAAAACCAAAGATTGCCATTTGTCATAAAATATACTCCAATTTTTTTTAATTATCATTATAAAGAAAATGAATTTTGATAATCTAGGAAAATTTTGATTATTTAAACCTGTTAAACACCCTTAATTTAGATTACCTAAACTTACTTGAAAATTTCTCATGTTTAATGCCAAATATTTTAAACTAACTGAACTTAAATTTCTTCATTGTTATTATTACCCAAAATTTTCTTAATTCAAACCATCTAAATTTAATGAATAATTGAATAATTTTTCTTAATATACAGTGTCCCAGGATCGAGTTGACACGAAGAAAAAACCTTTATTTTTGATTTTACGTGGAAAAGTCATTCTTGAATCCGATTACACGATTTTATAAAATTAAAAAAAAGAACGAAAACTTTTGTATCTAAAATAGGTTTTTGTAGGAGTGTGCGACTAGCATTCGAATCGAATCGAATCGAGTAGTACTATTTGATTCGAAGTTCGAATCGAATAATTCGAAAGTTCGAACAGTTCGACATAATTCGTGAATTTCTCGAATAATTCGAAATATTCGAATAATTCGTAAATTTTTCGTATAATTCGAAATATTCGGATAATTCGTTTAAATAAAAAAATTTAGATTATTAATTAGATTTACTTTACAAGGAAAATATAGTCTAAGATTGAAAATACCCCAAAATTAAGGAGAAATTTGAATTATCTATAAATTTTTGAATAATTTGAAATCACGAATAATTCGAAAACTGACAAGTTTGATAATAATCCGTCTTATTGTTAGTTTAACACTTATTTAAAAACATCAGAACTGAAAAAAGACGCCGCCATTTTTTATTGACGCAACGCCGCCGCCGCCGAAAAATAACTTTTCAAACGCCGCCGCCGCCGATTGTTTTTGTTCATGCCGCCGCCGCCGCCGAATTGCAATTCGGCGCACATGTCTAGGTATACCTTCAGCCCATCTCCGTGGACTCAAGCCGAAACTATTGTTGTCTGAACCAATTGTATAGTTATATCATATATTGATAAAATAAAATTGTCGTCTTCGACATCGAGGACTACACTTTTTATTTTAATTGATTTAATAATCATTATTTTTTATTATTATTGATCAAAATTATTTCTTTTTTAAGCAAGCAACAGTATTTTTTTTAATTCAATTATTACAACATATTTTTTACTTTTTAAAAAAATGTATTAATTTTTTTATTATTTATAGAAAATAATTTTTTGAAACAAAAAATTTTAATTGTATAGTATTTTCATAGATATTTGGCTCGCCTCAGGCAAGTACTTACTACCGTTGACCGCAAAGGGACAGATATTGATATTTATGATAGGCAGGTAGTTGCAAGTAGAATAAGGGACCGTACTCAAATATTTGAAATCTCTTAGTAGAAAGATTGGTAACTTTTGCAAAATGAATTAATAATTAGAATTACAGATAGTGATAGAGATAGTGATACTGATGACGAAAATGAATTATCGTTGATTGTTCCTGAATAAAAAGTTTTTATTTTATAAGGGAGGGATGGACAAAGTGGGTCCCTTCAAATTTTCAAAGCTTCAGAAAATATTGGGGTAAAACTTTTTGAAATTTCTTATATAATGAGGGATAAAAAGGACCATTCTCTTTTTGAATATTTATTAATTAATTGTAAAAATAAAAATTCAGAATGAAAAATATCAATTATGAATTTTCTTTGGGGGGCCCACATTGCCCCAAATTTTCGATATTTTTAATTTTAATGGACGCAGCATAACAATGTTAAATACATATCAAGGGTCTAAAAAAAAGTGAACGCGTAAAAAAAATTATTGATATTATGATTTTTTTCTTGAAGGGCCCGCTTTGCCCCCCACATCTTCCCCTATTTTGAAATCATATGTTCTGTTATTAAATAATATATATCTTTTTTTTTAGTTCTTACTGTTTCTGGAGCCACTAAAAGATTCCACAAAGAATTCATATTTCCAGAGAGATCTAGATATTTTATTCCCATTTTAACTTTTTTGAATACACCCCTGACCAACTTTCTCCGTGCGGTCGTTCACTAACCACTTTATTGGGGGTTAAGTTGTAAAACTAATGAAGCGTGAACAAGGTATTGTCAAGCCAGACCAAATATCTATGAAAATACTATAATCAATCATTTTTTTAGAATTGTGTATTCATTTTTTCTTTTTATTATTATTAGAAAAGTACTTTTTATTTTAATTGAATTATTAATACATAATTTTTATTTTTTTCGGTTTAGCGCTCTTTTATTTCAACCCGGGAATTCCCCGAAATTGCTCGCAGCACTACGGGGATTCCCCGAACATGTGCGCAGCGCTAGGTTTCCAACTATGTACATAACATATCCAAAACAGTGTAGTAGTGTTTCTTGTTTGGTGTGGTGCTGTACGGACGCATTTTTATCATTTGAAGCATTTGTTGACATTAATGTAACTATAGATTTATATAATACTATAACGATTAATACAGTGACAAATATTATGATCTTTAGTTTTTATCATGGGTGATAATAAAAAACAAGAAAAGAAAGCAACCAGAAAAAACATTTCACTGGAAACTAAAATGCAAGTGATTAGAAGATTAGATTCTGGTGAACGTCAATGTCAAATTGGTCCTGCATTGAATTTGGCAACTTCAACAATAAGGGCAATTCTTAAGAATAAAGAAAAAATTCTGTCATCGGCAACTGCAACCACGTCAAGCTCTGCAACTAGAATTACCCGTTCTAGGAATAACATTACAGAGGAAATGAAAAAACGACTGTCTATATGGATTGATGACGAAATTGAACGCAATATGCTATTAAGCCAATCTATCACAACGGAAAAAGCTAGAAGAACTTTTAAATACCTTCATGCTGAGGCAAGTGACATAAGTGAAACTTTCGTTGCTAGTCGAGGATGGTTTAATAGGTTTTAACATCGAAATAATCTTTACAACATAAAGATTACAGGAGAAGCGGCAAGTGGTGATACGAAAGCGGCGGCTGAATTCCCAGCGACATTAAGAACAATAATTGAACAAGGAAACTATCCTCCAGAATTGGTTTTTAATGTTGATGAAACAGGCCTGTTTTGGAAAAGAATGCCAAAACGAACATTTCTATCCCGTGAAGAGAACGAGCACCAGGATTTAAAGCTGCAAAAGATCGCTTAACACTTCTACTGGGTGGTGACGCAAGCGGAGATTTCAAATTAAAACCTCTACTAGTTTACCACTCCAAAAACCCAAGAGCGATGAAAGCTATATGTAAATCAACTTTACCTGTAATTTGGGAGTCTAATAAAAAATCATGGGTAACTATGAAAATTTTCCAGGATTGGTTCACTGAACATTTCTGCCCGTCTGTTAAACGTTATTGCGAAATTAAAAGACTTGAACAAAGAGCGCTACTATTAATTGATAATGCTCCAAGCCACCCAACAAATTTATCAGACTTAACAACATGCATTCCAGTTCAAGTGGTTTTCTTGCCGCCTAACACAACTGCCTTAATCCAACCAATGGACGAAGGCGTTATACCCAATTTTAAGGCTTATTACTTGCGGCGAACATTTAACCAGATGTTTGAAAAAACAGACGGAGAAGAGAAGCAATCAATACTACAATACCATGAATGCTGTAGAAAATATAAACCTTTGTTGGAATGAGATAACAGAAAGATCTTTGAAAAGAGTATGGAGGAACAATTGGGCAGATTTAAGTAAGAGCGAAGACATTGGACACTCTGTCGATATGGATGAAATAGTGGAAGAAATAATAGTTTAGCTTTTTTCCATGACCTTGTTCTTGCGTTGTTATTTTGTATTAATTTATTGTTGTTGTCATCATCGATAAATTATGTCCTACTTTATTTTTAATTACTAAATGATGTGATGTAATCATTATTTTATTTTGTTTATATTTTGTATTGTTGCGTTATTATTTTTTTTTGCAATTAATAATTTAATTTATCGATGATGACATTTATTTCCGGTGAACTTGACTTAATTTTTTAACTTTCCCCTTAATCCTTGTTGGTTCCCTATCGGATATTGATAATAATTGTTCCCGACATGTTCTTCAAATGTTTTCGCGTGCGTTTCCCTGTAATAACGCCCCTTCATTTTATTGTCTTCAAAGGTTAGTAGGGGTGTGTCCGCGTTTTGCCGGCGAGCAGTTTCATCTATGGTGATTTTCTCGAACTTTTTCATTAAGCCCTTCAACCCATTTAGATCCTCATCTCCTTTCGCGAATAATAGGAACAATTTGTGACATTTTGAACTTAACCCTTTTTTAAAAACTCGTCTTATATCCGCAGTTGACATTGTCTTATCGGTTAACTTGCAAAGTGAAATTATGTCGTTAAAATACTCAATGGGGCTCTCGTTTTCTCTTTGTCGTTTCGCGTCTAACTTATCGCGTAGTTGTTCAATCGCTTCTTCCTGATCGTGTTCGCTCAGGAAGTCTTCCGTTATTTGTTTCCACGTTTTCCCTAAATTTTCTGCGTTAGCTTTATAATCTTCGTACCATTCGCGTGCTGCCCCACTCAGATATGATTGGAACAGTCTTATTTTATGTTTATCGGTCCATCTATTATAGTCCGCAGTCTTTTCGAAATCTCTAAGGAATACGACGATATTATCTAAATATGGGTTGAAGGTTGGGGGAGGCTTAAATTTTGGTAGTAAAGGCTCACCGACTTCAGCCTCGTTAGCTGCGCGAATTGTTTCATCAGCCACTGACATGTTTATGGTGTTATTTCTAGGTGGCTGAGGACTTAGTAAATTAGTTCGACGCAATGTGTGATTTTCAGAGTCTGATTTGTACCCGTCTCCCCTGACTATCGTTGACTCAGGTTGTGTAGATGTCTCACCGTTTGCTTCCTGATTTGTGACTAATATTCTTGATTGAGTTGTGCTGTTCAAATCAGCGCTTTTGATTCGTACACGAAAATTTTGATAGCCTCGATTTCTCAGATTGTACTCATGAGACATCTATACACCTGAATTTATTTTCTGCAAGCCAGTGATCATACTTATTGATTAGTGACTTCAGTTATTTTGTTTTATTTACTTATTTAGAATTAACTATATTTGATGTTTCCTTGAATTGCTTAAATTTGAATAGTAAGCAACTAATAAAATGCAATAAATAATAACTATCGAAAATAAAACAGAATTGCTAAGTATGATCTATGTGGTAATTAATTCGATTTTTACTGAGATTAATTAATTATTAAGATGAAATTTTATAAAAAGAACGGCACCTCCACCATATGTCACGCCCCTTTATTGGTAGAGCTTGATTATTTTATATGTCAATTGGGGGTTGATAGGGTGTGACGAAATATAACTTGCAGATCTTCTACTTTGGTATATTTATATAATAAAAGGTACTTACAATATCACAATGAGTATCATCATGGTCGACACACTTACAACACTATACCGTCGTCTCGTACTAACTCACTAAGTCCCCGATCATGTCTTGGGGAGCTCCTTATATAATCGATTAGTGGAACACTTGTGTCCCACTAATACTGACCAACTTATTATGAAATGCTGATACTGTATATTTGTAAATTGCAATAGTGTTGTAATTGTATCGACCTACATACTTAAACTAATTAAAGGTTCTGTATGATAAAGAGATGAATCTTCGTGACAATATCTAAGACGGGATATCCCTTAACGGAATCACTCAAAGAAGCATATTTTTGTCATTTCAAAATCTCGGTCGCTCACCAAGACAAAAAATGGGCTCCTCATGTATTTTGTGGAAGATGTAGAAGAACGTTAAGCTGCTGGGCTGTGGGTCAAAACAGATCTTTGAAGTTTCGCTTGGCAATGATATGGAGGGAACCATCTAACCACGGAAATGATTGTTACTTCTGTGTCACTAACAAGGAGAGGGATCGAGGTTGGGGATGGGGGTTCGAAAAAAAATGGATGACGATGTAGGGTTAGTTAATAGGTATCTCACTCTAAAGTGGTTCATCATAGTGAACCCTCGTTTAGGAGGAATCGCACGAAAAAGATTTTCGAGATAAGTCTAACAGGGTAAATAATGTTAAGATTTGAGTTGACCGTAGCCAAGTGGTAACGGTCATCCTCAACACAGTGTGTGGTTTGGGTTTAAATCGTCGTTTTTTTATACTTTTTGTTTTGTTTTTTCTTAAATCTTTGTATGTCTAAACCAGAATTCGGTAAAAATGTTCGTATTTCTTTCAAATTTTAATGCTCACGAATGTTCAGAAATGTTCTGCGATGCAAGAAACGATTTCGCGTGCTGGCGATAAAAAACCCTACAATAGTACTGCTGAATAAGCAAGTGAATTGCTTACAATTCTGGGATCTTATTAGCAATGGATCAGTTTGTTTATTTTATTCGTTCAACGAACAAACATTGCTTCTATTATTTTATGCGTCTGAAAATGTATGATCAAAGTTATCCATCGACCAGTAACGGTCATTTTGAAGGAGAGGAAAATTTAGATAATCAATTTAAGGAGACATTTAAAAATGCTTTATACTATGCATTCTCAATTTATCAAAAAAAAAAGACTTATTTGTAAAAACCTCTCGGAACCAATAAACCCTATGTCTGTGGCGATGGGCAAACGAATTGCCGTTGAACTTCTTAGCATCTGGTTTTAAATAGTTTTTACACGACAAACTGTAATGCATACAAAAATTAAAAAAGGAATATTAAACAAAGTGTAAAAAGTGAGCTGCCTTGGAATAGAACCTACACCTTATCGAGTAATGATCAGAGCCCTTGTCGCAAGATAGTCAGCAAAAAAAACGGAAAATAAGTATTACCGGAGATTTCAACACCAAACACTTTACTTGGGAGGGGGGGTCTGTATTGATTCGAACAGGGGTATACACATAGTAGAGATGTTGTCTGCATTGGACCTGTATTTATTAAACGACGGGGAGAGGTCAACCCTTGTAAGAACTTGTCGATGGTATCTTCCAGCTTGAGTCGTAGTGCAAGTTCATAGGGAGTCTAGGACTTGGAGTCGCTTAGCGATCATCGGTTTATATATTTTGAAATTGCAGGCGTTAATCCTTTCGAACCAACTTGATTTAAAAATTACTGAAAGTTAAACTAAACATTCTGCTCATATGACAAACTAGTAGGATGTGTATTTATAATGTCATACAATAAGTTGTCTGGTCTCAAGCATTACTGGAGCAGTAAAGAATCAGTAGGTAACCGTACAATAGAAAAAGCTATGTCTGGAGATCCATTCATGACTCTAGTTTCAAAACTTTATTTTGCGTCCCCGGAAAAACCATCGAATCCATCAAAATCTTATTATGTTGAGCAGCTAATATCGCTAATATATATCATTAATGTCAAAACTTATCAACGGGACACGCACTTTTCCGTGTTGCCCCAAAATCTAATATAAAATTATAATAAATCCAGGAATGTAATATCCCTTTGTGTAAGAATTGTTTTATGCTATGAGTGGGAAAACTTATTATGTGAAATCAGACTAACAAGATAGTCATACTTTTATTATTATTTGGTCAATATTTATATGCAGGGACGAAACGGATAAACACCAACAGAGAGCTTGTTATGAAGAAATAAATAAGATTGAGGGAGAGAGGGCGTGGGTAGAGAGGGGGAGGGTAGAGAGGGGGAAGACAGGAGAGAGAGAGAACGAACAGCACTACCGGTGATATGTGAAGAATGGTCCCGGTAGTGGTGGTTTCCGAGGAGCCACTAGCTGAGTCATCCCTAAAGGGAGCACACTATGACCCTTTAAAAAAAAAGAATTGACAGCCCTGTCTGTAGGACCACCAATAGTATCAGGTTTAGAATCCTGGGGTCGATGCAACCGATAAGTGTTACTAAGTTCCTATTTATCAATGCTGGTGATGCTGCAAGCGGAAAAAGAAAAAAATCGCATGGAAATTTGAACTGGTTTCTTCGGTATGTTTTTAAATTTGTTCTAATGTCAAGAGTCGTTTACAGTTGTAAAATATAGAAAATTAATAATTTACTACAGACATTCGAAATGTTTCCATTTTTAAGAAAAATCATCCCGACCAGCAAAATGTTAACATAATGTTATCATCAGTATGCTGACATGTCAGAAAAATATCATTAGGTTAACATTTTGGGGACATCATAAAGTTAACATTTTAGAGATATCATTAAGTTAACACTTTGGAAGTATTATATGTTGAAGAGATCCTAAATTATCATTTTAGAGATAACGTAAAGGTTAAATAGAATGAAGTATATTCCCGCTCCGCATGAATGCCTTAACGACATCATTATGTTATCCGAAAGAGATCAGAAAAATGATATCTTTTACATAACTTTTTTTTGAGATCTGCTTATCGATATCTAATTGAGATTTAAAAGATCTCTACAAGATAACTAAAAGTCCTCTATAATATATGCATATGTATGTGATTTGACGTTAGGATGGTATAACTTAAGTTGCTAGCATATGCTATATGTTTATTTGTGATTCTAACCAATGTTTAAACTCCTTAAAAGTGTAATCATGTGTGTAGAATCGAAATGCCAAATAAAAAGCATTTCGAAGAGCTTTCTAAAAGCCAGAAAGACCGACGTTTACTTCAAATTTTAATGCAATCGGAAACTTCACCAGAACACCTGATTCCTTTGCTAAATGACGACTCCAGTGGAGGTAGTACAAGACCAAATTGCTGGAACGTTGACCACTTTCAATTGGAGCTTAATACAGATATTGTTGATAACTATAAAATTTGTAATAACTCTAATAGTTCATACTACGACAATGATACTAGTTATGATAAAAACGATGATTATTCTTTTGAACAAGATAAAGTGACATTAGATAATTCAAGTTTGGTAAATAATCCTCTCCGAGGAGCTGCCACCTTACCGTGGTAGAGACGCCCAAGTAGCTATAAAGAACCAAAGAGTAAATCCGGCGGGTAGGTCTCCCCTGCCGGCAACGCCAAAGCCAAGAACAGTTCAACTATCAGAGGCCACAAACTTTGAGCGTGGAACGGGGAACAGGCAAACCCTGAAGCACTCGAGCCACGGCTGACTGACCACCGGTCATCTGTTGTTTACCGTAATCACGGCTCGCACTCCAACAACCACTGCATGGCGTGATAGGGGTACGCTGTGCGTCAACTCGAGACAGGGGGGCTTGCCTTAGTTTCCCAGGCTGAGAGGACTCTATAAGAAAGGCAATCGAAAATGTTAGAACCCTGTGGGACACCAGGCGCCCCTTACAGTATAAATGCCCCGGTACGGGCGCACTGCCGGAGGAGTGACTGTGTTTTCGTCATATTGTGTAAGGTGGCTGACAGGTCAAATGAGGACATGTAAGTCTTCAATAGGAAAGAATGTGCGGAGGTTTTCAGCCTTATCGCGGCCATCAAGGGCATCACAAGACAGCCCGGAGAACAAGAGGACATCATTCGTTAATGGAAGATTCGGCTGGGGCTACTGACGATGAAATAGAAATCTATAAGAAAAAATGTGATCAACTAATGATAAATCAATTCAAAATCGGGTTGCGAAAAGAAATTATTCAAGATGTCTATAGATTATTTATCTGGGAAGTTGATTTAACAATAATACGAATAATAACGAAGTCGTGGAATACGCGTGGCAAGCAGAAATTAATGAATATGTAGTAAAATCGCGTCAAAACAACAATTTTGTTAATTATACAGCTAAAAATGAAAAAACCTTGTTTTAAGTGTGGGAAATTCAAGCATTTTAGTAAGGAATGTGGATCGAAACAACAGTTTTCCGGAGATCGAGATACAAAATGAAAAACGAGTCGCATCTGGTATCGCGAAACGAAATAGACAAGCACCAAGAAGCGAATAATAAGGAACGTAAACCAATCGTCCGTTATAAATGGGGGCAACCGGGACATATAAGTCGTAATTGTAATAAAGGGCAAAACGAGACACGGAGTAAAATACAGGGCATCCCTAATGTTTCGGATATACACCAAGCGCCTATGTGGATATCGACATTCACCGGTGAATGTCGATATTCACCAACTTTCGGACTTTCACAGTAATATATATATATATATATATATATATATATATATATATATATATTAGGTGGTCGTTAAAAATTAACGCCCTAGAAAACCCTTTCTCTTGATGAAAAAATAAGGGGGAATTTTTTTCTTCTTTTTGGACAAGAAGAACACGTGCCGCAGGCCCTTTGTAGATTATTCCTTCATAAAATTACAGTTTTTTCAAAATATCTCTAAAAGTAAACGGATTTGAGAAAAAATCATTGAAAACAATTTCATACAAATAAAATTTTCTACAAAAAAGGTGTCTGTTGATTTTTTCATAAAGTTCATATTTATGGAGATATTTTCAATAGTAAATACAATAACTCCATAAAATAAAAAATTTCAGACATATAAACGTATTTTTTTCGGAAATAAAAACCATTTTGTAACTTAAGTCAAATTCACAACTATTAATTTCCGAAAAAAATACGTTTATACGTCTCAAAATTTTGATTTTATGGAGTTATTGAGTGTATTATTAATAATATCTCCATAAATATCAACTGTATGAAAAAATCAGAAGAGACTTTTTTTGTAGAGAATTTTATTTCTTTGAAAATACTCTTAATGATGTTTTCTCAAATCCGGCCATTTTAAGAGATATTATGAAAAAACTGTGGTTTTATGAAGAAATAATCTTCAAAAAGCTTGCGGCTTGTCCAAAAAAAAGGAAAAAAATTCCCCTGTACTTTTTCATCAAAAGGAAGGTTTTTTTTGGGCGTCTGAAAAAATTTAATTTTTAACGACCACACTAATATATATACAGGGTGTTTTTTCTAAATCGGGAGGGCTGCGAGATCTCCCATTAGCCGTCAACTAAGAGAAATTGAAGTCCCAAGAACGTGAATATCTGCCGATATAAGAAGGACCCAGGACCCCACAAAGATTCTACCTAATCGGGAAATATGGAAAATTTAACCCATGTGTCATATAATTATCCGTACATCAAAGCAACTACCACCAAAAGAATGCTCTCGATACATGAAATTCGAATATGTTTTTTTCATTTCTTAATTTCTTTAAACATAGCCAAAAATTTAAATTCAAATTGTGCTTGAAATGAGAGTTCATTAATCTCTATCGTAAATAATCTTGACATTCCACAGATGTTTATTGTTGACGTTAAACACTGTAAACATGCATGGCTCATAAAGTAGTAAACATAAACAAGGTCACGCATAAACATGTATTTATACTAATCGTATAAATTGTTATTTTCTTTGTTGCTTTTTTTGTTTTAATCAGCATTTAATTCATTGAATTAAAATTTTTCCGAAACGATAAAAAATAATGTATGTTTTGGAATAAATTAATTTGTGAAAGATACAAACATTTTAATTTCTGACACACACGCAATAAAATCGGGGAGAAACCAATAACTTCCCTATTTTTCAAAATTTTCTTGGCGGGAAGAGGAAACTCACATTTACGTAGATCTTTTTGTTGAAAACGAATGTTTACGATATTTAGTAAATAGTATTTCGATTATTTTAAAAGAGTTCATTGAACCATACCAAGTTTATGGCGATAGTATTGAACATAGAGGAGAATCACCGGACGCAAGATGAATAGTTTAAGAGTCTTTTTTCTAAAGTGTATATATAGATATAATGGCAATGTAAAAAATACTTTTGAATATCTTTGTGGTTACAAAAGTTGGAGATACGATCGATATGGCATTTGGTTATATGAGTAATAATAAAAATTCTGATGTATGATTATCCGGAAAAAACGATTAGTTTTCGAGAAAATAGGAAAAGATCGTCTTCTGGGGTGTTTGAATATCTTTGGTGTTATCCAATGGAATTCGATGAAATTAACAAGACACAAACAGGGCAATATTTTGAGAATCTCCATGTATCCGTTTTTGAAAATCTTTACCCGTTTTCGAGAAAAAGGATCTAGGGATTTTCATTGCACGGGTTACAAATTGTCCAAAGTTTTGGAAAACGGTAACAGTTGGAGAGGCGCTCGCTACTCAAATCTACTTCAAAATCATTGATGATCTTCTACGTTTTCAAAAGTTTTGAAATAAGGCCTTTTTGACAGAGTAGCTTACATTTCTCACTTACTATTTTATCGCAATTTCATGAATTTTATACAAGAACATGGGATAGTGCTGTACATCTCATAGCGATTCCGTTTTCGAAATTCTTTTGTCCGGTTTTTTAGAAAATTAATTTTCAAAAATGGCATCATTTCAAAACATTTCCCCTATTGGTTAGGCAATCAACAATTACATATATCCCATGGGTTATGATCTGTTTAGTCGGTCAACGGGCAAGGTCGGCGTAAATGATGTTTACTATTATAGTCACGTTTCAATAAATAAACAATTCTCTACTTTCTTGCATTGAATATTTTTAGTCAAGTTTTTTTTTATTTTATTTTATTTTATTTGTTACATATTATTCA